>JAQFZP010000155.1:0-53456 GCA_034695745.1 Geophilus truncorum | reverse complement strand
GTCTTGTGGCAGCAAGGGTTTCGTGTAGTGTGGTCAGATTACTTTGCTAATCTTTAAGAAGTAAAGAAACTCCGTTGAACATCATTGCAATTTCCAAAAACATGACCTTGTAAGTATTTTTCTAAAGATTTTAATTTTTTTTATTTGATGTGGAAGTACATTAATGAGATTTAGAAGCATAAAATAAAAAATTTAATTTTTCAAATAGATAGGACTGTTTTAACATTTGATTTCGGGACTCAAATCCTCGAAGGGAAAATAAAAAATTCATTCCGTATCATACGAATGAATTTTTTAGCTTTTTATTTTCTCAAAATACATATTAGAAATCTCTAAATTACATTGGCGTTGCATAATTTATTAAACGTCTCTGAAAACAGTTTCCCGACCCTAACTCGACTTTCATTCGACTAAATTGCATTCAAAGCGTGTTGAAAGTTACAAGTTCGCGTTTCCGGAAAAGAGGGTGTTAAGCAATGGCAGCTAAACTGCGAAAAACGCTGTTAAAGAAATAAAGGACTAACCAAAAGGAAAAATCTAACATGTTACAGGGTATTTGATTCTTCAATGTCTTTCCGGTATTGCAGTCAGAGGTTCTTAAGTGCTCGACAAGACGGAATTGGTTCACATCTACAGTAATACTCTAAGTTAAATATCGCGTTTACGTGACATTTGCTAAGCAAAACAAAAAGATTAAACGAGATTGGATTTTTCTAAACTTCTCTTCTTGTTTTTCTTTTACTTTAAATTGTTTGATTTCGTGCGACGTGATTAATTTTCTAGCTTGGCGTGTAGAAAGTGTACTACAAGAGATTTAGACTTAACGTGGATTGACAGAAACAGCTGCGACAAATGCTTTTTGTACAACGGTCGCAGCGATGGTTTTCGACGCGACACACGAGAAAATTTTCTTTGCCTTGACCCAGTAAAAACTCGGAGAAAATTTTAAAAGAAAATGGCCTCCTTTTGTCTGCTTGTCACTATTACTGGCGTAAAATATGAATGTATGAGATTTTTTTTTCTCCTCTCAAAAACTAAAGAATTGATGAGTACCCGGTTTTTTTTATGTCTTCCTCTTTTTAAAGCATGTTCAGATATGGTTCTCCATTAAAGAAGTAAAAAAAAAATATATAAAAATTATTTAAAAAAATATATATATTGTCTTCTTAAAAAAAAGTTACTTGAATGGCATAGATCTTTCTTTACAATCAGCTGTAATTCCATTATTTATACGAGTTTGAGCTTGATAGTGAAAGCGAAAGTCATTCGTCATGTTATTACTGAAAAGTGAAACATTTTTATAAAAAGATACAGCCTGAGTTTAAAAAATGTTATTAAGTTGGATAAATTTAAACTTCTTATTTTTATTATCTCCATCCTTATACGGTAAGTAGTAAAAATAATTATTAAACGAAATTACCCCCAGAAAGTAACCGCAATGAATAATTAAAATCAATAGGGTTGTGAGATGAGACGCGTAAAAGAAGAAAAAAAGGGTTGTTAGTTTGCAAAATTCCTAATGAATTTCATTTCGTACAATTGTGGCAATGTGCTGTTGACTTGCTGTTGCCATTTCCTCCCATCATAAAAAGCCAAATAGTAAGTGAATGTGGAGGATGGATCTAAGCAGCCATGTAAATAAAAGCTAATGGTAAAGTTAATTAAGAATGCTCTTCTACGCCAGTAATTACCTCCTGCTGCCTGTGCACTTGGCTTCCTCGCATGGCTTATGGTTGTGACGTCACATCAGCAACCCCACTCTTTCTGCTTTCCCTTCCTCATGACTGATTTTTCCACTAGTACCTCGACCTTTTGCCATCTTCGGATAAAATTATTCTTCACTTACGGTACATTATTTCCCCCACTTTTTCCTCTCATAAATCAAAACACATTACGTAAACAAAAATTAGCTTAACATCATTAAGAAGTAAAACCAAATCTTCAAATCGATTTAATAAAGCAGATACATTTAAACAAATTGCCAAAAGGAACAATCTAAATATTTTCAGAAGCCTGTTTTTCATCATCCATCCATCCATCCATCCACTTTCACTTTCTAATATTTTCCTTCCTATATTTTCCCACAACGCAAACCATCTTTTTCCTTTTCTCTTTCTTCCCTATCTATTTTTTTAATCTTCTTTTAGCTATTTTTAAAAACGTTTTATCCTTCGTTTTTTTGGACGCCAATCAATACTTTCATCCTCAATTTTTTTTTTGTCTTTCTACTGCCTTTTGAAAAGCGGTTGAAAAAGCTTTTTCTTATGCATTTTCTTTGGTCTAGAAACCAACATTAGCATATACATATTTACGCTGGTTGCAGTTTGTGTCTTTTCCTGTGGTGTCCGTTGAGGATTGACATTCGCCAGATGTGACTGCGTGATTTTCTTGGTTATCACTCACGCCTGACATGAGTGCAACCCTGTTGCCACACTCTTTATTCGAGATGTGATTGGAGCGGCACCAGTCGACAGAGACCAGTTCAGCATGGCAAAACCTAATCACGTTGCGCCCGAGTCTTGTGAATATGCAGGATGTTAACACGTGAACTCATCCTATTTTGCACTACACTTGACTGAGGTGGTAATTCATGTGAGTTTGTTGCGTTTATTGACAGCTTATGATAATGATTATTGATGGCGGTTGGTTTTGTGCTGTGAGTCTTGTTACACAAAGTGTAATGCGATATTAAGTCATTTATCAAATACGTGTAGTAGATTGCCATCGAGTGCATTGGCAAACAATAACTGTCAGATAAGAAAAAGAAGAGAAAAATGGTGATGAATTGTGGGCTCAATTAAGTCCAATGCAACTTGTACGTTATGTTGTTAATCGAGGTTTGCGTGAGAAAACGTGATTTCAAATGGTGCACATTTTTAGTAATAACAGGGTTTGGCTTTTTTTTTTCATAATGCTGCTTTTTTAATGTCGTGCGTAATTATTGCAGATAACTTAATTAACTACGTCCATTTAAAGAAATTACTTCTCTAAATGCACGCGTCAGAGTTAAATTTATGAATAAGCAAAAACCTAAATTCGGAAAACTATTTTTCTATTTCTTCCGCGTGGATCCTCTTTTTGAATCCAACACAAAAGTAAAAATATCAATAAGTTTTTTTTTTGGGAAAAAAAAATTTTGTTAGGTGAAGCAATACAAAGTGAATTTTTTTCTTTATTTTATTTTCTTAGATCCGTTTTTTGAAAAAAGCAACATGAAATATTAGCTCTATCTGCTTTCTTGTCGTAAGGAATGATATTTATAGGATGTCACAACTAAAGAGTATATACTTATATAAGAATCCGCTGGAAAAGACGAAGTAAGGAATTATGCAAAAGAAAATTTAAATTTATAAGACAATAATAAATGTGAGCTGATAAAGACATGAGAGTTGCAGCAACACAGGAAAACCTGTAGAATTATTGTTACTTGTCCTATAAATTAATGTGAGAATTAATTTGAAAAGGAACCTCTAATATGTTATACAAAAAAATGGCTGCTCTATACATTAAGGTTATAGGTTATGGGTTATAAAAAAAGAAATTCTACCTAATTAAATAGTTATTTAAAGCACATATGAATAATTTATTCAATTTATGAACGTTGCTTTCATTTCATAAGCAATAAGAGTGTTGTTGATCTAATTTTCGAAGTGTAATTGAATTCTTATGGTTTGTTTGATTTCTCTACCAGTATTTTATTATAGCTCACAACATTTTCTCATTGCAGATTTGATTGTGATCGGAGTTTGCTTTACTGCTGCACACTTGGCCTACAATTCAGCAATCATGGCTCGTCAAACGACCCTCGATCGAATTATTGGTGACATGTTTCCTAATTTTATTATCACCCTGTCACCACTGCCTCAAGACTGACGACTTTAATGAGTGAAGATATCAACGTATACTATGCTTCCAAGTAGAGATGCGGTGACGTAACTCGAGTTGGAGATATTCGAATGACGTCATTTTTTCATCCATTGCAAAACTGTCCATAATATGCTCGGCAAAAACTGTTTCATTGCACAAGAAAGATGGGGCAATGGAATCGACGGCTGTGAAAGAGTGAGTCACTGAACCAGAAACACGAAACTGTAAAAACGAAACCTATTCAAAAGAATCAGGCAGCTAATTCTGAAACAATTCCCACAAGTGCTTGATGGTCCGCGAGACTGTTACATAGTTAAGTTAAACGACGTATAATAATAATAATAATAATAATAATAATAAATATATAAATATAAATATATATTCGTGATGGATATCTTTTCTAATGGACTCAATAGTAATACAAGTGACGATTACACTTTTGCACCGCTTGAATACGAAAACAAGACAGACGACTTTCTGTCTTACTACGCTACACAAACACTGAACCAAAGCAAATTGCAAGATTTCATCGTCGCCGCAGTCAATGAAACATCAGTAGTAGGTGACATCATCAACGCCACAAGTACTTTGTGGCCGTCTTACGACCCAATGTTAAACATGGGTGTTTCATCTCCACAGTCTCCGCACGTTGGCACTACCGATTGGGATGGCTCTATTTATCCCAGCGGCTATTCTACGTTAAGGATCATCCTCACGGCTATCTTTGTGACATCACTGATGATTGTAATCGTAGTGGGCAACATGCTGGTCATTATTGCCATTGTGACTGAAAAGACGCTCAAGACCATCCAGAACTGGTTCATTGCGTCTCTTGCGGTTTCCGACTTTCTCGTCGGTCTTGTGGTCATGCCTTTTTCGTTGGCCAACGAGTTGATGGGTTATTGGATATTTGGTTCGTGGTGGTGTGAAATCCATCAAGCGGTGGACGTCCTTTTATGCACGGCATCCATTCTAAATATTTGTATGATCAGTTTAGACCGATACTGGTCCATAACCAAGGCAGTCGAGTATTTGAAGCAGAGAACTCCTATGCGTGCTGCTATCATGATTTTTCTCGTTTGGATTGTGTCCTTTGTCATTTCGGTGCCACCTTTACTCGGTTGGAAAAAGCCACAAAAAATACACGATTATCCTCAGTGTGAAGTGAGTATATCTTTTTTCTTTCTTTTTTTTTTCACTCATATTTAACTTTTAATTTCATTTTTTTTTTTTTTTAAATTTAATTCGCTCCTACTTTTTTTTCTCGGCTAAAAAATAAGATGGTGTTGGCGGCGGGTGGGCTCGAGATGATGTTGTTGTTGTGTTTAATGTTGGCAAAAATCCAAATTCCAAAATGAAAACAAGTAAATTTCAAGCCCATCTAAATTATTGCAGCTATAATTTGTGGTTTTTCTCCCCTATCCTGATTGTTCACTAAAAATCTTCATTTTGTTTCAATCTTTGAAATTTTTTAAACTGGTAATTTATAATTGGCTCGGTAATTTACGAAAGCGGTGACACAAGTTCAACGTTTTAATTCAAAGTAAATGGGCTTATAAATTTGTGATGGAGTTTTGCCTTAATTTCGTAAGAATTCCAGCAAATGTTTGCTTATGCATACAATCAAGTGTGCGATCAGTTCTATTAGCAAGTGTTCTGCATGAATATTAATGTGCACCCGTAGAAACTGCCATTAACGAGCATGTTAGTGAATAAAGTTAAAATTTTATTTTTATTATGTCACCAAACTTGCAAGCGAATGTTCTATCATATTCCATGTCACGAAAACAAAGATATGCCTCTTATCGCTAAAACGCCTTTGTATAATGAACTTGTCCATTCAATGTCAACAATTACTGTCACTCATACGTTTTGTGCTGCATCTTTTCCACGTTTTTCTTCGTCTTTTCTTTACGGCTGTGTATCGTCTTCTTTTCTTTCTTTTCCTTATTTTCTTTACATTCTTTTGTTTGCTCCGCTAAATGTGTTATGAAGTTGATAGTGTAGTGAGGGAATGAATTATTTCTATAGTCAAGAGTAAACTACGAATGAAATGTTAATTCCTTCTTTAAAAAGGGAGGAATTGTGGCAATTTATTTAATTCAATTAGTTGTTCGATTATATTTTTCTTCTTTAATAAGATTTGAACGATTTTATCATTTTCTTTCATCACTAGCAGCATCTCAATTAAGAAACTCAGCAAAAGATCTAATTGTTAACATTGTTTTTTTTTTTTTTTTTTTTTTTACTTTTACTTTTTTTTTTTAAATTTACTATAAACAAGATAAGATGTGATACCGTACGGTATGTCAAAATTATTTTTATACGTGAAAAGAAATTGGGTGGATTTATGCCTAAATGCACGTATGAAGTTTTATTTCATTTTCCTCTTAAATTGGATTTAACGAAAGATTCATAAACTGGTAAGTCATAAACTCTTCATCACTAAGATTTTGCTTTGCTGTACAGCATCGCGAATTTACTGTGTAACTATAAAACTGAAATTAGCCCCGGCAGAGTAATAAAATTATAATTTTTAAGAACAAAATTAGGAATTTGTTTTCTTCAATTTTCAAGATTTGTCAAAGTTTTAATGAACTCACATTGGTTTTTTAATCGGATCTAAAGTATTTCCATTGAAATATTTTAGATTTTTTTTTTAAACTTACAAAACTCTGATTAACTTAATGCCACTTGATTTTAAAATAATAGAAATTTTATTTTCGAGAATTTAGATTTTTGCATTGTTCGTTTTTCTAATGAAACGCTTGAAAGCGACCAAGAATGAAGTACCGTAACCGGCTTTGTTTGATTTGTTTGAGTTGCTGTTTATTGTATAATTAAAATCACTCCGTAAAGAAATGGTAATGAATTCTTTTATAGGAGTTGCTGGTCTTTTAATTCCGCAGGTAAGTGAAGAGATGGGATACGTCATCTACTCAGCAATGGGTTCGTTCTACATCCCGAGCGTGATAATGGTGTTTGTATACATACGCATTTGGTTCGCGGCACGGTCGAGGGCCCGACGCCAAATGAAACGCAAAAACATTATGGAGACTGCCAAGGACAAATCAACGACGACGACAAGCTTCAGCAACGCTAGCCCACCGGATAGAAACAAGAGTAGTAGCAAATCGGCCATGCTAGGAACACCAGGCGCAGGTGAGACGCTTGTGGTCCCAGTAATCACGCCAGCTTCCACTCCCAGCCCCGAAAGACGAAAGGAATCACCAGTGTCGCCAACTTCTGTCGTCGCTGATGAGTCCATCGTCGCTCCGACGGATGAGGCTAGCGAGGCTGCCGAGGTCAAAGGGTGTGGCAATGGGACAGCAAAAGTGGTGAAATCGACTTCAGCTGCTGTGCCCAGAACGCCGCCTGCCACTGCCACCACCTCACCTAGGGGTCCAACATCGACGGTGGAGCCGGACTGCATATCCGAAATGGAACATTCCTCGGATAGTGACCAGTACCGAGAGTCCAAGTCGAGTCGCACGGAGGGCGACGAGAGCCAGGTCCCTTTAAAACGGCTGCGACACCTGTGTCGACCGCCAAAAAAAAAAGGGGCGCGTAAGGAACGGCGGGAAGAAGTCGACTTGGGCCGAGTTGCACCCAAAATACGAGATCCGGAGCGCGAGAAACGACGCATCGCGCGCAAACGAGAGCGGCGGGCCACGCTCATCCTGGGGCTCATCATGGCGTCGTTCATCCTGTCTTGGCTGCCTTTTTTCATGCTGTACCTGCTGAAGGGCATATGCAGATCGCACTGCGATATTCCAGACTTGGCATTCGCCATAGCCTTCTGGCTTGGCTATGTCAATTCCGCACTCAATCCCATCATCTACACCATTTTTAACAAAGACTTCAGACGGGCCTTCCGAAAAATACTTTTCAAGTAACTGCTAGTTTCTTTGTGTTTCTTCCCTTTTTGTTTTTAGAAAAAAACAAACAAACTATAATTTCTTTATTTCTTTGATTGACTGTTGTGCGCTGAAAACTTCATAGTGAAAACAATAAGAGAAATTAAGTTTTCTTTTTGTTTCATGAGAGCTCATCACCAGACAGGCCTTACAATTCTAATTCGGTTACACAGCTCGAAATTCCTTTATGTATTGATTTATTTACGTGAATCTCATCCCGAAAATTTCTTTACTTGCTTACTCAATATCAAATGAAGCGTCACTTCTAGTCGAGTGTAAAGGCAGCTATGCTACAACGCTTCCCGAAAATTGAATAAAACACATCAGTTTAAAGCTTTGTTCTAAGGTTAAAATATCAAATATCCACTAGTATGATGCACACACAATCCAAGGTGACAACAATCCACGAGTTTCGTTTGTGAGCGGCATCAATGTGATTTTCAATTTCTTGCTATTTGATCAATATTAGGAAAGCAATTACGAAGCGCAAAGCAATGGATGTTCACTATGAAGTTTTCTCCTTTAAAAGGATAATTTTAGAGTGGTTTCGAACCGTATGCAAAAGCTGCATATCGAACGAAACTGACGCGAGACATGCAGTGACGTCCTATTCAATAAATAATAGCACATTTTTCTGGACTGGAGAGTGAAATTTTGTGAGGAAAGACGAAATGAAAAATTCTATAAAAATAAGTAAAATTTGTCGTTGTTGAAATTGCTGTTATTGGTTGCGTATTCTTCAGTTTCGTTTCTCTCTCACACGAAGATGATGCTTCATTTTTTTGAAGAACTTTTTCTAGTTAGTTAGCGGCCTAATGAGTGTCTTCCAACTTTTCACCGTTTGCAAAAATGTAGAAAGGAAAAAAAAGTACGATTTAGTGATCTGCTCTTCTCTTTATATGTCTTTCTCATTTCTTTTGCTAACTTTTGTAAAAACGGAAAGCTAAAAACAGCAACAAACGCTAAAAAATTATTAATATCGGGAAAAAAGAGAAAAAGCCGCAATTAAATTTTGCAATTTGTAATTCGCTTGTTTCAACCACGACGAGTAAGTGAATGATAAATTATTCACATGACGAGTGGTTAGTGTTGGCGCCGTGCCTTTTCTGATGAGCTGAACCATCGAATGAGGTTGATAACAAGCAATTACGTGTCAAAAAAGGCAAGTGTACGAAATGAAACTTGAAAGTGCTTTTTAGATCTTTTTTATAATTAAATTTGCAACAGGAAAAACACTTGTTTCCTATTATTAGTTTCTTGTATCATCAAGCTTTGTACTATATGAATGTTGTTAACATTATCAAAATATTTTCCAAATTTTAAATTCACATGAAAAGCGATGTATAATATAAATACACTCACACCAAACTAGTATAGAAAAATTATTTTACAAAATTTCAAATGGGACAAACTGTTGGATTTGACCCAAAATTTTCCGCTGGTACGGAAACAACCACAGATAAAAAATAAATGACAATATGTAGGCCTTGCGAAAAAAACAAAATAAAAATAAAAATAAAAAAAGATCTTTTACTCAACGTAAAATTGGATATTATCAATTTACTCTTTCACAAACCGAATCCAATGTTTTTTTCACAGTCTTTATATTGTTCACAAGTGAAATAAAATCAATTCGATTAGGTTTTTTTTTTCTTTTTAAGAAATAAATGGCAGATAGCTTTTAAAAGAGAATTCTATTGACTATTTTAGTTGGTAAAAAGTGTAAAAAATGTCGGAATGGTTATTTATTTCTCTTGCTATTAGAAAAGTGGTTTATTGCAATTATAAGCAATAGTTTATTATCTAAATTTAAATCTAATCAGTTGTAGATAGATTTTATTACAATTTTTGCAATGATGCTCTGAATTTGCTAAAAACGCTTGTGTTGAATTTTTAATTACAGTTAAAAATCTGTCTCTTTAAATTTGATTTCGTTATAAAAAAAAATTGTATAAAAAAATCTTATTGTCTTACTTTAACTTTTTAAAAATTAGTTGTAAGTACGTATATTGTTTTTGAGTTAATTTTAGAGCAATCAAAATCTAGTCATTTTTCTCATATGTAAATGTTCATGCCTTCTTTTAATTTCTCCCTATACATATATAAATATATAAATAAATATTTAAAAATGCAGTTTGTTGTTAAATATTCCCACATTTTTGAAATTTATTGCCACATTTTTCCAAACTGTCAAACTGAAAAATGTCAATAAACAAAAAAAATAAAAAATCCTTCAAAACCATACTGAATGTTAAGAAAAGAGAATTTTTTTTCTGTGATTTCCTTTTTCTGTGTTGTTGTGTCAAGTTACGTAGCAAAGGATTTTTTTCTTTCTCTTTAGTGTGATAACTATGCACCATACAATTTTCATGTATGAAAAGGACTCATCTTTGATCTTTATAAATTCAATGACATCTATAAACTATTATCTTTTCTTTATGTATACTGTATATAATTAATTTTTAGTGTGCCATTGTGGAAAAAAAGGAAAAAAAGGACAAAAAAAAAAAAGAATGTGTGTAATTCTAAACTCATTTGTTGTAATTTTGAAGGTAGGGGTGATGTAGAATAAGTTTGTAAATTTGTTGGGACAAGATTTCACTACTCTCTCTCGATCTCTCTCTGATGTATATAACAATTATTATGATATTTAGAGAGTCTAAAAATATTGAGGTGGGGAGAGTGTTGTTTTACAGTGAAAACAACTTCTACCGATTTTTATTGCAATAAAGTTACGGGTGTGGAGTTCTATTTGTCTGTGATAGTTCAAAATGTTTATTTTTTCTTCATTAATTAATATGGATATTTCGAAAATTATTACTCTTTAACATGAAATTAGGCCTAAAACATACCGTAAATTTGTTTCTATACTTCGCCTGATTCTTATTTAATTTTAGGATTTCGCACTTAGACTGCACTGTGCGTAGCTCCAAGGTAAGATTTTTACACAATTGCATTCATTAAATATTTTAATTTCCCCATCATCAGATTTTTATTTACTTTTTCCTTTTTTTTTTCATTTATTTGTTTTAATTTAGCTTCTATTACCGAATCTGAACAAGTGTTGAGGTGTATTAGCTGCGACTGGTGATAAATGTAATCAAACAGCGTCCATGCATGAAAGTGAAGGGCATCAGAGTGAAATTCCTCGTGAGGTTTGCTGCCTTTAAGTATAGCGCTGTTTCGCTTTTCCTTGCGATTACGCGATGGCGATTCAAAAAGCAATTTGCCTCTCACTTTGCAATTCTCTGCCTTTCATTTATTATAGAACTTAGATCACATTAAACTTTTATCACTGTTTCATCATGCAATTCTTGTTTTTCTTTCGCCTATCTCTTTATCGCTAATAAAAATAAGGCTGCCGAAAAACTTGTGCGAGCCGGATGCGCTGACGGTGAGAAAGTCACTGGAGCATTGATGAAAATATCCAAATTATTCCAATTGCTTGCCTTTCCCAGTCTCATGTTTTCCTAATCTTAGTTTCGTATTATTCCGGTCACTGGCGCTTTATCACGTCTTACATTGCCTAAGTGTTTTCATCAACTCACTTTCTGCAATAATTTGTCTAATTCAATAAACAAATTTGAATTAATACCAAACTCAGCAAAGTTTTTGCAAGAATATTAAATAATTTTTTTTTAAATATTTATTACGAAATATTTTTTAAAATCACTTTCTTCATTTAGCGATATTGCCTCTGTATATAATAAAACGTGGAAAAAATTAGATAAAAAAAAAAAAAAAAACAAGACTTACAGCTTAATTTGTGCTCTTGGAGCAAATTGGTCGTAAGTTTTTGCCAAAGTCCACATAACCTGGAAACTAATTCAATTTTTTTCCTCTTGCTTTCCAAGCCGTAAAAGTTGTTTAAAAAATATCAAAATTGATCTGAACTGCTGTACAATAAACTACTACGAACACGCCCTCACGTACAATCAAAAGGAATGACCAAAAAAAGTATTAGCAACTGTTAAAAAAATGCATTTATAATTTTTTTCTCGAAGAGTGCACTACCGTATTTTATTTTTGCAGACAGATTTATTGTTTGCTCGTGCCTTATGCAATCCCGGGACCAATTTCTCATCTTTTATACTCAATATTAGAAGCAGTTGCCGTACGACATATTAAAAAAAATGAGATTTCAGATAAGTCAAGACTGGAGGCCACTTTGGTCAGTGGATAATCACTTGAATTGACAAGAGAATGATTGGATGAGAAAAGGCGAAGCAAAGAGAAAAAAGATTTGAGCCATAAGGGAGGTAGTGTAGGTGGTTTCCTATTGGAATGCCCTTGTGTTTTATGATCACACCCGTCATGATGGTAGGGGAAGGAGATGTTTTGAAATGGAAAAAAACCCAGCAGTTCCCATTTTTATCGCCCCTTTTTTTGTTGTCGTTGGACCAATTGAAAACGTTGTTCTGGTTTATGAGGTACTTGCGTCCATTCAGGTTGTTAATTGATTTTATGTAAATTCAGGGAAAAAGCCCACTTTCTTTAGACTTGTGTGAGTATTAATGCTGCAAGTTTGCGATGTTAAGATGGCGCCTTGATGTCGTAAAAAAAGCTTTTTCTAAGGAAATAAGAGGTTATCACAAAGGAGTTGGATTAATTAGATATATAGGATTAGGTGTTTGTTGAGAGAACTAATGGATTGGTTTTTATAGGCACCCGATGGCTTTTATTACGTTTTATGTTAATTCGATGGGGGTAACGAGGTCTAATTGGAAATACCATTTCCCATAGACTAATTAACATCATTTTTAATTTTTACCTCCACAAATTGATTAGATTTTGCTCATTTGCTTCTTTTAATGAGGAATATATTTCGCATAAACTCGTATTAACGCACAATGGACTACCGTAGTGTGTTAAGGAGGAAAGTAACACGAGTAATTTTTAGCCAATGGAATGTTCATTTCAAGTGATAGACGGCCGTTGAGAACGTGTCAATGCGGATCTACAACGCACTGAAGGCTGATAACCGTACGAGTGTCTCTTAATTCTTTCACTAGATGGTGCTGACTATAGTCTCGGTGGTCGACAAAAACCAAAGAGATGGTGCCAAGACAGTGACACTTTATGGCAATAGAGATAGACAAGCGAGCCAAGTAGCCGAGTATTAAGTCTCTTTCTTCGTAGTGTTACATCCCAAGTTAAGACAGTTATCTTCAACTGACGGTGACGGCAATTTGACTTTACACTTTTTTCCTCGTTACATTGTGTTTGTGTCCAGCTCACTAAAACCAACTGTTTTTCTCTTATCTCTTAAAATATATATATAAAAAAAAAAAAATGAAATGATATTAATATTAACTGCACGTTTTATAAGTACTGCGAAGTGCGCGCACTTAAATTTTTAATAGTTAATTTAATTACTCGTTAGGTGGCGAGTTCATCTTTAAAAGTTTGATGCAAATGTACGAGTTTGTGCGTCACTTGTTTGCGCCAATATTTCTGTTTGCACCAGCTGTGCGCTTCTAAGATAGCTTCCAACATACTTTTGACATTGTTTTGCTTTCAAGGCACGAGTGCTACTTTACATTTATGAGGCGAAAACGGTCATTCTTCAAGTTTAAACTTGTTCCCCTTTCTGCAATATTCTTGCAATTTTTTTTTCTGATTGAAGAGTTTGGACCGAGTTTCTTTTTTTTTTATAGATCGTAAATGGATTTTTAAATGTGAGTTCCAGTAAAGAATTACTAAACAATTGATAAAATAGTTGTCACATACGTATATATATATAGAGAGAGATATAGTACGAGCAGCGACAGAGCTTGACGATTTGATGATTGCGTTGATAATGTCACAAGTTGCATCATGACTGTGGTTGAGATTGCATTCTGCCATAAAACTCAACTATTACGTTTATTTATTATGGCATGAGATGGCATTGCGTGCACATGTCATTATCTCAGCCACAATCGAATGAGTCATATTGTTAAACACGTGAAAAGTTGCAAAGTGCTTTAATTTTTTTTTTTTTTTTTTTTTTTTACTGATCCAATTTAATTTGCCGATTCCGTTTAAGTTGACAATTTTCCGCAAAGTTTGATCTTTCGTGACTGCACGTGAGATAGCGTTTGATGGAAAAGTTTTTGCAAATAAATTTTACGAAATCAACTATTAATTTTGATTAACGTTTGGTTAAAGATCAAATGTAAAATTTTTAATGTATTGTTACCTAACTTGAATACTACTACCAGTGAACTGCAGAGGTAATTTAATGATGAAACTGGTACATTACATACCTAATCCTTCAACTGTTGAAGGATTATGTATGTTTAAGTTCAACAGCAGTGACTTAGTTGCAAGTAAATGAAAATAATGAAAAATGTTCAATTTTCAGTTGCATGTTCGGCAGAGAACTGCAATAAGTTTATGCAAGAGTATAAACTAGATTTCCAACATGTTTGCTTTAAATAAAATGTTGCAACAGATCGATTGCACCAATTTACAAGCAGAATGTTTGTATCTTTCGTGCACAAATTATAATCTTCATTTTGATCTGACTGCAAAAGTGTTGTCATTTTTGACTGACTTTTATTGAATCCTTAGGCAAATAAATCTGGAATTATATCCATCAATCATAGAAAAAAAAGTCTCTAGATGAATTTTAAAGCTCTGTATAAAAAATTGGCATATACCAAACAACTGTTTCTCATCTACCATCGTGCTGAAATAAAAGAAGCATAATTTATGCCACATGAATAAATAGCTTAGCGGAAAGCCCTCTTTTATAGTGATTTTTCCATTTTTTTTTCTTTTTCTGGCGATACTGCTGCAAAACAGAGATGTTTACAACCACTATTTTACCCAGTCTCGTCAGTGTAAAATCAATACCGAATTTAAATGTCGCAGCAACACACTCAAAATTCCGTTTAACTGTAGCCTCATATGCTGATTTTTTGTATAATTACAGTTACATGCAAAGAATATAACAGAGAAAACATCAACAAAAATTAATCTCACGTGAAACCTGTTTATTTTGGACTGCGCATTAAAATTTAAATATCTTCTGCATCTTGCGATTGGTATCGAAGAGATTTTGTCATACGCGGCAATAGCTTGGAAACTTTTCATTTTCATATTTGATGAAAAAAAGTTTTTTTTTTTTTTTTGCACGTTGGCAGGGGTTTAGAGCCGAGAGAAAAGATTTCGCAAGATCTGGAGTAAAAGTCCGCTCTCTAATCACATTTCAAGACAAATTGATCTCAGCATTTTGGCTAAGATAAAAATCAAAATCGAATCAAACCACTAATTGATCTCGGCCTTCTGGCTAAGTCAAAATCAAAGTGTTTTGAATTAGCTAATGCAGAAACACTTTAATTGGATTACCTACGACGAATTACACTCTTACTTACCACAAAGCTTCAGTTCCCGATCCCCATGTGTCACATGAAATAATCGCACAATTTTCTACTTTAACACTTTGATTTTGGACGTTAACATGAAACATTTCCAAACATAAATTTTTATGGTCGGTTGACAAGTTAGGTTTAAATCCTTTGACTCGACAACTAACAAGTACCGTAAGACAAATCTTTACAACCGTGACAATTTGGTTTGACTGCAATGTCTTCCTATAAAACCCGAAATTGCAGTTCGATTCAAAATGTCGAGAATCGCAAAGTGACGACGGTATCTTGGTCTAATTTACAAAAAGCATCAGCAATACAAAATTTATTTTTCGTTAGATGTTTACGTTTCATGGCAACCTCTTAAAGGGTAAATCACACATTGTGTGACTCTTATCGATTCGTCTGTGAATTTGCGACTGAAATCTAGTTGTAAATTGTATGACAAATAAATAAAGGATGAGCGGTGTGTAAAATCTTTACATTTAACTTGTGCTCGCGTTTGCAAAAACCCGCTTTTTTAGAAGTGCGTTTTTTTTTAAGGAGTTCTGCGCCTGTTCTGCTGCCTAAGACCATTTCCAAACGAGTAAAGCCGCTAAGACCAAACCTAAAGCTGGCGTATTTTTAGTAATGTAAATTCACAATTCGAATGTCAGAGGATTAGCTCTAAGCTAATTAGTTATAACTCGTTAACCATGTTCAGACTTTATTAGATCAAACTACTCATCGATTATTGCCCTCGTTTGATTTAATAAACACAGAATCACGGACATGTACGTAATTAGCCAAAACCTCTTTTTTGCAACTAAGAAAAAAAACAGAGTATCGATTAGTGGCATTGGATAGATTTTAATCTTTCAGAAAAACATAAAGAACTCTTACTTTCTTATGCTTATATAATTTTTAGTAATAATTTTATAGTACGATTGTACTTAATCATACTAAAATCACGCAGGTTTTGTCAGTCTTCATCATTTCTTATTGCAAATCTATGAAAAATTAATTACGTTTTAACGATTAAAGCAATTAAAAATTCGGTGATTAAAATTATACACCCCCATTTATTATTGATTTCAACGATTTTTCTTCTTTTTTATCCTTTTCAACCCAGGTTGGTTTTAAGTAATTTCATTTCCGTTCTTGTCAGCAATGTTCGCTAGCGGAAGGAAGTTAAAAATTGAAAACATTTTTTTTGCTTGTAAAACTGAAAAGCACTTCTATTATTTTCTCTTAAAATCCGAAACGTGAAATGAAACTATAAGCAGATTTAAATTTCTTCTATATATAAAACATTTCTTGACGATCACAGCACCTAAGGAAATTCGGTTTAAAGCTGTGACATTGTCATTTTTTATATGTTTCCCAGGAAAAAAAAAAGAAAAACAAATTTAAGCACAGCATGACTATAATGGTAATGCAATTCAGTACTTAAGATAGGCAATAATTTATATGGCGATTTTTTCAAATGCAAATTCGAGTGAGCAGTAGTTGATGCCCCAAGTTGAAGTTGGTAGTGACAGGCAAGCAAGTTCTTTGAAAAGCCATTGTGAGCCGGTGTTTGTGAGTGGATGCACTCGTGTTAAATAGATTGGTATTTCTAAATAGGCTCACCATCTGTGTTCCGCAGAAAAGATCGAGGCAGGAGCACCATCAAGAGAGGCGCAACGTGTAATCGCTCATAAAAACAAGTTCTCTTCTCATTCTAATGGACCGGCATTAGCCGCCTTCGTCTCTCCCGATAATGACTTGCTGTTCAACATTCTTTTCGCTTTTGTTTCTTTTTATCCTCAGATAATTCCATGTTTAGCCTTTTCTTTTTCCATCAAAAGAATTAAAGAATGTGAGACATTACTTTATTTGTTTAAAATAGTAAAATACAAAAAAAAAAGTTAAAAAAAAAGTTAAAAAAAAAAGAAAAATGATAAATGATATCTTCTTCAGACCCGATTACGAATTTGCAAAACTTTTAAAGCTTTCTTTCCTTAAAGTAAGAGTTTTACTTGAAAAGTAAAAACTAAAAGGGGGTGTACCGTATTTCACATTTAGTTAATGACGCTGTAATGCACACCTGGCAGCTAAAACAGGAAGATCGTTATTGACAGGTGTTGCTCGCTTGCATTTGGAAGAAGATACGCATCTGTTTTCGTCATTTCCACAACGTGACAAATGATTGGAGCTTCTAATTGCCTCCTGCACGGATTAGAGTTGTCACTTGTGCCAACTAATGATTCATACAAAAAATAACTGTGTCTAATCCCGTGCACACAAAAGGATTTCGGTAACAGATGAACAAAAGCTGCTTTGTACCAACTGCTCAAGAAATATGACGCATGTCCTAAACCTGGCCGAGAAAGATTGCGATTGTTTGTTTTTCAAATTATTTGTTTCCTTTTCCCACGAAACTTAATTGTACAAGCTCTCTCAATTAATACCGCAAGTTCATTAAATTAATGAGACCAAAAAAAGTATTTCTAAGGTGCAACTAACAGCTAACCAAGTAAATCTGAATTCAATTTCCCAAATGAAAAGTCTTTTAAAGAAAACCCAGTCGTTTTGACCTGAAGACCATCTCAATTAAATTGTGCGAGAAAATCTATTAATGGCTGTTAAAATGACCTTTTCATTGCAGAACAAAGAGTGACTTTACCTTTGCATCTTTTGCTCCGTTCCGAATTGAAAGAAATCCAAAAGGGCGGATATAATGTGATTACAGCTGACATCGCCAGAGCCTAGGGCCAAAGAAGCACTCAAGCGGAAAAGATAGAGAACTCAAGACTCAGTTATTAATTTCTTTCTGTAGCTGCTATCTGACAACAAAGTTACGCACCATCAACGAAAAGAAGTGAAGAAAAAATATTAATAGGTCAGACCTTAAATCAATTGACTAATGGATTGCCAAGAACAGGTTGTGAACACTTTACAAAAGACTGTTTCTTACTTGCCTAATATTTTTCAAATTTGAAAGGTACTTAATTGATTTTACTTCCTGATTTTGTCACCAGTCATTTATTTCAACGTGGGATAAAAAAATAAAAAAACGACAACATACTCTTACATTTTATGAATTTTGTATGAAAAAACTTCACATTCAGATGAAACTTGACATAAAAGAAAACCCTGGGTGAAAGAGTTTGAAACTATAACCAGTTTACTATAAAGCAGTTGCAATATTTTTCTCTTTCTTTACTTGTTGAAAAGTAACAAAAATAGATCTAGTTTTTTCTTGGTTCCATTACCACCTTGCACTCACTCTATTTTCTCCTCAGGGTGTAACCATATTTCTCTTTTTTCCCATTTTTTGCATCAAGACATTTGTCATTTCATCACATTTCCTCATTGTATTGCACCAACTGTATTATAGGTTGGAAATGCTTTCGTCTTCCTTCAGTGAATCCATTTGATTCCCTATTGAAGTGCTTGTTCTTTTGTTCTCCCTGTTTTAATGGCTGCTCCCTTGACTCCAAGAGCGACGTTGCAAGGAAAGCAATTTATCAAACTTCATTGGAAGCTGATCGGGAGGAAGAGGGCGACAGATTGTTCCTTCTTTAGACCTCATCCATTCGCTGCGAGAATTGCTACATGAAAAGAACCTTACTTATTTGGAATTGCAGCTAGCTTGATCTCAATTATACAATTATTTGTCCTGCCAACTTTTCACTCTTTACAATTCGACCGTGTGTCACTTCTTTTAATACGTTTTCTCCTTTCTTCATTTGGACTAAAAGAAATTACCAAACCTCAATATGCTCTACTTTACAAAGTAATGATCTTTTATGCAATAAGTCCCGCATAATGCCGTCTGTGGTTTATTTAGTAGTTGGATTACCTAAATTAAGCTAGCTTCAATCTTTAAAACTTCTCGTATTATTATATAAATATTTTATTGCTCTTTTCCTTTTCCTTATTTTTTTTTCTACTTTTTGTTTGTGCATTTGCGTAAGATTGTCTTGTTGTTAAGGGACCTTCTTTCTTCATTTTATTTACCTCAAACTGAAACAACATTAAAGCATGAAATTGTGTCCCAAATTTAGCTTAGTATATGACATTTCCACATCACACAGGCTTTTGAATCGCATTATTGAGAATTGGTAATAATTCACTGTAATTTGATAAATAAAACTTTTACTAAATTACTAAAGGAGTAATTTTAAGTAACATCAACTGTTTTATTTCCTTCCTAGATGTGCATTATTACATCAAACTACATTAGAGCAATCCACAAATTGTAGTGTCTCTAGCACAGATTAAACCTTGGATTAAGATAACGGAAGTTCTTCACATTAAATAAATTGGCGACGAGTTGGAGTCTAAGGGCGGTCTTTGTTCGCCTAGTAAAAACCGACTCACCCCTTTAGCTCTGGCTATGGTCGGTCGAAATCCAGTGCCACTCACATCTCTTTATACCCATGAGAGGACATAAGTGCCCCATGCAGCTTCAACCAGATGGTGAGTCGAGTTAGTGAAAAAGACTCCTCTGGCGGCCAACTTCATGTTCTCACATCATCAGCATCCACACTATATCTCAGCGCTGGATATTCTATTTATTCTAGCAGTATATTATCTTCGTAATTATTATTGCAGTCATAAATCACGTGGCAGTATTTTAACAACAAAACTGTCGCGAAAGCAATCCTTTTTTGCTTCACTGCAAAACAGCGCTCAGCAGGAAAGCTCAAGGGTTGCTTTTAGTTATAATTTTAGCTATGAAATATTAAAATTTAATACAGTAGTAATTAAACTTTTATTTGTTATTAAAACTTTTTCTATCTTCATAATAACGTCAAAACTTGTGTACACAAAGTATGAAGTCAATTTTCGATAGTAAAAAAAATTACAATGACAAGTCTTAATCAAGTGTAAAGTTTTTCAATAGTTCATTTATAAGAGTTCATGCATGATTAATAGGGAAATTAACTTGAGAAAAGAACTGGTTTTCAACTTTCCCTCGTCTCTAATGTAGCCCAATTATTTTGGTTCTTTTAAGTTTAAAGTTACACTTTGCCTGGTTTCACATGAAAAATGTCTTTCATTAGTGATTCATAAAATTTGCATAGTGTATGTTGAAAGCTGAAGATGGCAAAGACATATCGCCTGTCAAACGAGGATGCTGAGATGTATTTTCCTGCGGATAATCCAGTTAGGCAGCATGCGCAATATTGACACGTAAAATGTTATTTAATTTTTGTTTTATTTCCATCTAGTCAGCCTTTGTCAACGTCAACACGTTTATATGGCTGAACAGGTTCACTGCACGTGTCTTTTAAATGAGGAAAATCTAGTAAAGTGCTGTTCACTCAATTGGGAAATTAGGTAAATGTCAATTAAAAGTTGCGCAAATGCATTTTTTTAAAAAACACTTCCTCCATAATTACTAAAATGTAAATTTATTTTCTTTGGAGTTTCTTTAAAATGTAAATTTGCCTTTACACATTCGTTGTAATGCAAGAAAAAAGGGAAAGTACTTTCTTTTAATGTCATTTAAATAGTAAATTTTTGTTATTACGGACAGTAAGAGTGAAAAACGAGGAACTTTTAATCAAATTCACACTCGAATCGACCTTTAAAGAGCAGTTGTTTTTAAACTTCATTCAAATTCACGGCAAGGCCTATCTTGAAAGTAGCGAGTACATTGCATTACCGTACACTGATCTCACTCGAGTCAAAGTCACTTCCATTTGTGTGTATGGCTGGGTGTGTGTGTGTGTGTGAGTTTGTGGTTCAATGAGCATTGAGCAAATTCGTGAGATCTTTCTTAAATTGGAATTAGCAAGAGGAAAAGTTCAGTTGTTAAAATAACAACGAAATCTCATGTTATTTACAACAAAACATTCCAAAAACATCATAAAAATATTTGATAATAAAAATACTGCGGAAAACAAAAACGATTCAATAAAAGACTGATTTTGTGCAAATAAAAGACTTTTGCCATTTAGACCTTTTTTTCTTTTTGTTTTTCTCTCTCTCTCTCTCTCGTTCCCGCTCTTCCTTTCTCGAGATTGAACCAGAAGTTCAAATTGCAATTGGTCCATTGCACCTAGGTTAGTATCCATCGGATCAACCTTTCTAAGATATTGGTGCGCTCAGCTGCAGACATTGCGTGTGGTGAGTGTAATTATCAGGAAAAAAGAAAATTTTTTCTCTCAGTGTTATATATCTTTGCAGATCTGCGTTAAAGCCCAAGAGAATTAAACCTGTTGTTTTTTTTGTTTTTTTTAACAAAAATGCAGAAAACTTGATCGCAATCTGCATTTATTGTATCATGCACAGCCTAAAAAAAAGTGCAAGAGCAGTCTGCAGGCGCCTCGCAATAAGTTGTATTTTGTTTAGCTCTACGCACTTCACGATAAGAACTCGCTGACAACTTAATTGCACGCCTTTTTTAAAAATTAATTAACTCTCTTGGCCCAGTTGTCATAAAGCACAAGTTTGCTAAAGCTTTTAGCCCTAAATTATTAATGCGAATTAAGCACAAAAACTATTATAAAAATAATTACTATTATTACTTTAGTTTTTGCGTTAAAAACCAATTGCGACATTAGTTTATGTATCTATTTTCCATTAAAATTCCCAGGAAATTAATTATACAATTCGGTTGGTTGTAACGCAAGCTAGTAGTGGTTGTCAGCAGGTGCTTATTTCTGCATTTCTTCGAATTAGCTTGACGTTAATGGCAACCTAAGTATTACAGACACGAGGCATTTGACATTTTGTTCCATTTCAATGAAGCATTAGTAAAGCAATTAAATTGAGGCAACTGAGATCGACTCAAAATCACCACAAGGCAAGTTAATGGGTCAATCTGTTTGTGGCTCATTAACTATTGGTTCGCTGCACGGTGACCGTGTCGCAATGGAAAACGGCTCAATGTGAGTGTTCTTTTGTTTCTTGGGAATGTGTTTTAGGGCAAATTTGCCACCTCAAATGAGGACTTAAAGCAGCCATTAACGTCGCAAACCCGAGTTAACTGCGTTGTAATTAAACGGAGGGAAAAGTGCTAATTCTTGTGATGTGAAGGAATTGTGCAATCCATAATATTAAAGAGATATTGCACCAACATAGTTCGGCTTTAACTTGCAGTTGCAAATGACAACACTCATTACTACTCATTTTCGACTTTGATTACATGAGCTTCATGATGTAAATGTGAAATGGTCTTTACGATGCCAAAATTGCAAGTGGGGATCATTCTGACATTAATATTTCTCTCCTACAACTGTGTGTATTGAAATTCTTATTACGGTACTCCCACTGCACTTTCAAATAAAACTTGTGCGTTTTAATAATAAAATTTTCACAATTCATAACTAATATTTTTTTTATTAAAAAGTATTCTTTAAATATGCCATAAATTTCATATCTTTTTTTTTTTTTTTTAATTCTTCTAACAAATTTTAAATGTTGTGTTTAGAAACAAGATAAAAGTGGAATCCATCATTCTAAAGTATCCTCATTTTGAACGCAGTGTAATCATTTTAAATGAATCCAATTGCAACGCGATTCGGGATGGAAAGGAAATAATTGACCTGCCATAAATCTAGTGAACACCAGGTCACTTACAGGAACAGCAGAGCACTTAATTGGTTACACATGAGGATCCACCCAATCTCCATCCAGTCGACTGGGATCATCCCATAGGATTGGGGTGAATAAAAGGTGTTGCTGGTAATCCAAAGGTCATTTCGTTGGCAGTACTAACACCTTTCTGAGAAATGAATTGTAGTGAGCATGCGCGCGAAGAATAAAACTTTTATTCGCGTAATAAACATCAATTCCTGGAATAGGGAATAGGTGTAATTTTATGACGGTAACTTCACGGTGAGTTGAAGAAGAGTTTGCAAGGAAATAAAAATCACTATATACGGTGTAGGTTCAATTATCATCACGGTTAAAGACATTTACACAGTAAAAGTGAATTTTATCTTGATTACTCATTCAATCAAGTAAATTGAATTAGTAATATTACATTAAACTCACGCCATTGGTTTTACAAATTATTTTCGCTCTGTTACAAGAAAAAATAGTAATGTAACGGAAAAGCTAATCACAACTTTAAGGTTAAATGCACGGGTTATCGTTGCTTTCGTTACAACTCAGATGTAATTAAATAATAAATTTCTGCTCAGAATTAATCATCAAAAGGAACTCAAGTCTAGACTTGGTTCGTGAACAAGAGATTACTATTTTTAAAAAGAAGAAATTAAGGAGTTGTTTGCCGTTAATCCCATACACTCTATCTTTCTGGTGCGTGAAATGTTAGTCTTCTCTTTAACTGCGGAATGTCATTTTTTTAACCTTGGTTTTATACGGTAACGAATTTTACTTATTTTTTGTTTATCATTATGTGAAAAAAAAAGAAGAAGAAGAAGAAAGAAAGAAAAAAAAACAAAAAGTATTATTTTTTTATGGATGAGCTATTAGTTTTTAATTATGAACTTTCATTTGCACATAGGACATTTTAATTAAAAGTGTCTGGGTTTGTCACAGCAACTTTGATTTCAAAACTCTAATTTGCAGTATCACATCGCACAGAAATTTATCAGTTTCAGATTTACAATGCTGTTTACAGATGGCGCCAGCTGTTTAAAACCTACATGATACAAGAGTTTATGAGGTACACCTCTCAAACCAGAATTGTTCTGAAGAACCCTTAAACTCACCCGGCTAGAAAATATGCTAAGCAATTGCGCAAGTTATTGCGCACTTTTCGAATCTCGAGTTTCGTAATTTTAATAGTATTTAAACCTTATTACTCATTTAGATAATCTAACGTTACACTATTATAAGAGTCATTTATACAAAACCTAATGTGTACCCTTGTGGCGCATTACGTTGCAATTTGATTAAAACTGAAAAGTGCCTAATTTAATCATACAATTGCGGTGTGTTGCAATCTCCTAAAAATTACTGTGTTTTTAATTCCACAAGATGTGCACAATATTAACTTGCAATACAAAAGTTTTTCACAAATCCCAATTAACCGTATCGTCGACATGGAATCAAATCTTTAAAAGTCCTTATTTCCCCTTGGATTTAAATCTTATTTCCAGTAATGAATAAAATAACAAAAAAATCTAATTGCATTGATGTATAAGCGTACATCGCCTTAAAACGTTATACCCTTTGGCCATTAGATATTAGATTATCAACTATGTCGGTATTGCAGAGGACGAAAGGCTTTGGTTCGACTACCAGCACGCAAAGTAATCGGCCCCCATAAGGACGTGCCATTGACATTGATCAATGAACAAAGGAAGAAACCGAATGAATCCAGTTGGAAATGGGAAATCATATTTCACTGCTTTCCGTGTACCGACGATAGATGCCTTTCACGGCGAAACGGCCTAACTGTATCCATTATTCAATCACAATGCGCGCGACAATAGTACCGTACCTCCATTATTTACCAATATATAACATTTCCGAATTTTTTTGACGCCTATTGCTTAGTATTTTATTCCCTACTTTTCACAACAAAGCATAAATCCTCCGCACTCCAATCCAAAAACTGTTTTCTCGTCGGTAACGCTTGAATGTTGATGTAAACATTTCTTCGCAGTTTGCCATTATTTATCATCAACGTGTCGAGTTTCCTCGAGTTGGTGCAAGTTTTCACTTTTTCGTTTTGCTGAAGTGAAAGCAGTTTTAATTCAACGTCAGAGAAAATTGACTTTCATTTCGAGCGTATGGTACGAAACTGAATTGTCTCTATATTGATCTTCCATTTTCTGTGTTCTACACCTTTGTACTTTTTGTGTGTGGGAGAAGGTTGAATGATACACCACACACACACACTTGATGGCCATTGGTCTGAAACGAAATGAGATAAAAGAAAAGAAAGAGGATAATTAGAAAGGAATCCATTGAAGCAATTTATCAGGTCACAAGTGACAACGGTCAATTGTTTGACTAAGAATTAGTGGTTCGAGGACAATCAACAGAAGAATGTGAAAGCAAAACTTTCAACACTTGGAAACAGTTTACGGTACCGGTACGGAATATTGAAATAAAAAAGATAAAATAAAAATTGAAAATGGCTTTTTTTTTCGGACACTTAGATATTTATATAAAAAGTATAAACTTCTAGTTCTGTATCTGGAAAGGGTTCTCAAATTGGCTTTGAAGCTTATACGTTGGAATTCGAACAGCTGGATCACCCAGATACTTTGATAGCGGTCTCTATCGAGGCTTTTCTAAAGAGATTCTACTGGAAGCCAATAATGGGTGCAGTTGGCTCTCGTCTACTATGGAAAGTGACAATCCCTTCTTAAGATTGATCCGTTCACTGCCCATTTTCTTTCCAAGCGGCGCCATGATGAATGGTTGTGCGCCTCTTTCTCAAGTCGGGTAAAAGTAGTAAGAATTATTTAGTGCTGTGCCATAGTCTGACAAGTGCCGCGACGTTGATGTCAAAGATGGATCGTTTCTAGTGCCGTGAATCATCAAGAAATGAGAGTTTGTTGTTTAAAGTTGCATTTCTCTTCACTTTTCTTTCGATTTTTTTTCTACATTTACATTTTACTTATGAATTTCCCCACTGCAACCCGGAAAACTTTATTTTCTACTTTATTTCTTCGCCTTCTGTATACATAATTTAAACCGCTTGCAATAGGATAAATATTGTTAATGCGGAATGAAATTCAATTGAATCGTGATATGTAGGAAGTCCAATTTTAGGCGGAGCTTTGGCTCAATCTGTGAGATGCTCAGCTGGAGTGAAATGCGGCTTTCTTTTCCTTCATTGATTAAAAGCGGGAGCAGAACGGATGCTTTGACTGTTGATCACCATGGAGATCACGTGCATCACGCGCCTAGATTCCCTGCTGTCTGACGTGTGCAATTTTTCACTGCCGTGAATTATAACCGCTAGTATTAGGCTAAGAGGAAAAAGCATTTGCTGAGCTCATTTCCCTCACTTTGAATATGTTGCGTACATCTTTTTTACTTCCTTCCCCTCGGAAATTTACTGGTTATGTCAGTTAAGAATTAAACTTCTTTAATTAAAATTGCCCTGACCTACCAAAGAGACCAAAACTGCTGACAAGACGAGTTCGTCTTGTTTATTCATTTATCTTTTTTACCCGTACATCTCGGGTTAGTGAAGTTTTAAAAAATCGTTCACTTTTGAACGCATTTTCTTTAATTTTTATATTCTCTTAATGCCGTGCGTAATTAGACTTCGGCAGCGGCTAACGACTGTTTTGGATCGAAAATTTGAATTTGCGGGTGATTAACAACGCTTATAAATGTGAGATTAGTGATTAGTCCAAAATGTGGTAAAGCCCAAGGGTTTTTAAATGTTTTAACACAATCCTTTTTTACATACAAGATAATTGAAATGTCTTTGTGCATTTTATTTAAAGTGAGATTTAGCAGCTCATCAACCTGATACTGCAGTAAAGCCATTCAGTAAAAAATAAACTACATCCGGTAATTACGGTTGAAAATTAAAAAATGCCAATAATTAATAATTTCTATTAATTATAACCACATAAAAAAGACGTTTAACAGGCTTTTAGCAAATGTTTGCCAGATGTTTCGAAAGCAAGGCACGTACCGTAGTGGTTTCTTGCTCATTTACTTCACACCGGTTCATGAAATCTGTGTTTTTTGGAAATTTCTTAAATGTATAGCGTCTGCATACTAGTAACCACAAGCATATTAATAATCATTTAGAATATATTATTTCCACATTATTTTTATCATATTTCCCATTTTAAATTTTTTTTTATCAATTTATCTGTACTTTACAAATCAATTTATGCAAAAAAACGAAACGAAGACATCGCAAATGGACCTAATGCTGTTAAAATCACACTTAGATAAAAGTAAACACAAGGCACCGTAATTCATTACACGCCCAAAAACTAAACATTCATATCACATTAAATAAACAAAATATCAATTTAAACTTTTAATTCCGTGAAACAGCTCTTAAAGCCCGATAACCACAAATGCTCAATAAAGTTCATCTTCCAATTCTATAAACTGACAAAGCTGTATTTTCATCTTTTTATATTTACGCCACAAAATTATTCATTTACAAGATCCCAACGATAATTTTATTCAGTACATAAATCACAAGATAAAGTTACACAACTAAAGTATATACAAAAGAAACCTTTCACTAGTATACACAGTAATCCCTTCAACCACCTGCAGAGAAATATACTTCCACCTATCATAAAGGTAATGCAATGCCATAAAAATCAGTATGTTACAAATAGAAAGCCAAAGGAACAATCAAAGGTAAATGCGTTTGAACAAAAAAATAATCACGAAATCTCAACCACATAAAAGTCATAGACTTCCGATTTTATTGGCGGTAAGAGTGGACATAAATTTTTACGAGAGTGGACAAAAACAAGGGTTTAAACGTCATCTAGATAAAACATTGTAATTACTCTTTACGACGTGCAGTTGTCTTGAATATCAGTAAGAATTTATACTCACTTAATATAATGTATTATATATGATCGCATTTATGGTAACTTAAAATTTTCGTAGAACAAAAGTTAATTAATATGTAGTGTGTGTGTAGGAGTATATCATGTGACAGTAATTTCATTACACACTGTAACATACTACATGTGGGAGTATACAGTGGTAGTGCAATTAATTTTCATGTAAAATATTTAAAAAAGAATTAAATTTGTTTTTGATTGATAATCTCTTTTGCAATTATGTAATAGAAAGAGAGAAAAAAAAAAAAAAAAAAACTATTTGGTTTATTATTTTTGCCTCTCCTAGCTACTCACAGATGTCAGCAGCATTTGGAAGATGGTTATTGATTTTCTACAAACACTGAATTCCGCAGTTTTCGTCTCAACAAAAACACAATCATGAGCTAAGCAAAAAGGGCGTTATACTGCATCTGTTATTATTGAAATTTACAACAGCACCAATCCTTTCGTGAGTAAAAAGAATAGTTTTCTTATTTCACCACAATCGTTCAATTTAACTCGTTTTCCAATTCATAAGCTGTCGTTTAAAGCATTTTCTTTCGCCATTTGACTTTCAAATTATGAAATTCTTAAAAATTAAAATTTGGAAGTAAATTTAATAAAAAATATATATTTAATGATTATTTATAATCAATACTTAAAGTTTAAACCGTGATTTGCAACAACGAAGATTATTACGTGCAATGAATATAATATTTTCCACAACTTTAAATGTTAAAATCAATAATTTAAATGACCATAAACCAACAGTGTAAAAATTACATAAATGTTCCATTTTAAATTGTTCCAGTTTTATTTTTATAATTAGAAATTTTATTTCCATTAGCTTAACTTCATTACTGGTAAATTAAATCCAAATGTACCATTTTACTTAAATTTTTAGCTTAAACTGCTGCCCCTTTAACTTTCCTGCACTAATTGACCACGAAAATGAGCTTCTCTTTTGCACATTTGCTAAAGTACATTTTAAAGAAGTTCGACCACATTGCACAATATTAAACCCACACTATTACGCAGCGTGACTCCTATTAATACGCATTAAACGCACACTTAGATGGCTGACATACCCGGAAATGCAGGAGTGAGTGTCCTTGGCGACAAAACAGTGGAAATCTATAAAGATTCAATGACATTCGTAAATCGCTCCATAGAGCAGCACAAATCGCGCGTTTTCCTAACCCGGTTCCTAATGAAACCAACAGTGATACTAGCATCCAACAACGCCACTTACGAAATGCTAAACTGTAAGTTGCAAACCAGTCTTTTGTTTCACACATTAAACAATTGTCCTTTTCAAACCTTTTAGCTCAAAACGAAAATTTTGAAATGGGTTATAAAGATTTTATGTACAATTTTTACGGCGACAACCTCTTATTTATGAATGGCAAGTCCTTACATAGTTAATCCTGTAGTTGAATGGCAACAGAATAATTGCCCACATCTTTAGATGAAGATGCTTTGGCTGCTCGTGCATTTATCCAACCATTCTTCTGCCAGGATACTAAAAGGAAAAATTTCGACAAAGCTCTCAAGTTCGTAATTAATTTCATCACATTTTAAAATAATGTTTGTAAAAGTAATAATCGAAACGCGTTAATCCGAACAGGTTAGTTGCGGACTGGACCACTTCACTACCAACAAGGTAAGAGTATTGTATTCTATAATAATATGGTTTCAAAAAATCTGAAATGTCTCGTAAAATCAGTTTAAACACATTGAAATCCCAAAGGTCTAAAGTCTAGTGGCATTAGCAGAAAGAGTAATTTCATTTCCCGTAGGCAATTGTCTGCGCTAAAAATAATACTTTGAAAAGTTATATACGGTACCACAATATCACGAGAGATTTGACCACCTCTTAACTGTCAACTACGCCACAATTATTGGGCCAAATTAAAGTAGGAAAATTGCACACCATCAACCATCTCCAAGGACTCTCCACGAGCTGAAATTAGCTCTCCTGGAGAAATGGGATTTGCAGCCTTGCTGTTTGTTGGTGGACAGCCTCTTATTGAGCGTGTACCGCGACACGAGACGTGCACGACCATCAGAGACCATAATAATAATAACAATCCCATATTGACTGTTTTGGAACAATGTTGTACTTTCGAACATTTGTCACAACCCTCCTCGAGCAGTGCGTTTGGACTAACCTCCATTTGGCTTGGTTTGTATATTAAATTAAAGTTATTGTTACTGTTATGTTTCCAGGGAACCGGTTCCAGTGTACGGCAGTTTCAAGGAGTTCGCCCGACATCTCTGTATTATTTTATTCTTTGGAATCGAGTCTCCGGAGGTTATTCAAGAGATTATGACTCTAACGTCAGTTCATGGTAACAACTTTAGTAACTACAAAATCCGCACTTTAATGTTCACTTTGTTCGTTTAATGAATAATTAAAAGAATGGTTAATTTTTAGGAGTCATTTCGTTGCCCATGAATGCTAAGGTTCCTTCCTTTATACCATTATCAGATAAAAAAGCCGCTGTAGCTAAAGTGAGTGTTCGCAATGCCAAGTGTGAATATAGATTACATAAATATGTTAATTCATTTATGCGTTTGTTTGTAAAAATTCTAATTAAATTTCAGGAAAAGTTAATAACAATTATCAAGCAACACGTCTCGCTCGAACATCTCAAGCTTCCAGACGAAAAGTTAGATTTAATAATTCAGCACTTGTTTATGTCTGTCAGTTTCCTCATCCCAAAGGCAATCGCTTCTCTCTTGACGTCTTTCGTAATTTCTTCTGGAGTTTGGATTATGGTATGAATGATTTATATCTTTTGGGAGATTTATTTAAAGATTTTTGCTTGTTGTTGTTGTTTCGTTAGGATTACACTAACAAACAAGGAAATCTTATAGTAGAAGAACTCGATAATCTTCTTTTGGAAATTCAAAGATGTTGGCCGCCATTTGCTGGTGGAAGAAGAATAGCTAATAAGGTACCGTAAACAGATTGTTTTGCAAAAATAGCGTTTTTGTACATTAAACGTTTCTCTTGAAATTAAGAATTGTCAATTACAAGGATACCAAATTCCATCTGGTTATGCTGTTTTCTACTTAAATTTCGCTGCCCATCGCGATCCAGAGATTTTTCCAGATCCGGATGCGTTTCGGCCAGAACGATGGAAGACGTGGTAATAAAATAACTTCTAGTGTATTGTTTTATATATATATTATTATTACTATTTGCAGTAATTCATCAAGTCGAGATCGGCTGTTTAGTTTTGGTGGCGGTGCAAGAAGTTGCATCGTTTCTCATCTCATGGAAGATCTTGTTAAAGTACTGCACAATTATTAAAAGTTCGTAGTTTCAATGTTTTAATTTTTTTTCCCCCCTCCCCTCTTTCTTTCTAGCGAATATGCTGCAGCTTAATTGAAAAATGTTATTGGGAACCAAAAAAATTGTCCGATTTAGAACTAAAATGGATTCCAGTCACAAGACCAAAACAAGATCCAGTCATTAAATTCATTTCAAAACATTCTCAATGAACTTTGAGCATTATTAGTCCAATATTAATCTTAGTAAGTATTAGATCTCGCAGAAAATATGATTGTTTTTGATGAGCAACGTACTGTATTACGACTTGTTCAGAAGTTAGAAGATTGTCACAAAGGGAAAGTTAATGCCAAGACTAATTTTATAAAAATCTAGCTGTGCTCAAAATAAGCGGTTATAACAAATTTGCCTTAAAATTTATTTCCTGGCCTTTAATTTACCTACATTAAATGTGACATTAGATTTGTTTCTTATGCTCTTAATTTGTTTTACCGCATTACGGTAATCCGTATTCCGTACCATATTATTATGTGTAAAGTTTAAATCCGTTATTATATTAAAAGAGTGGAAATGTTACTAAGTTAGACAGCCTACCATAACTGTATTACAAAAATTGCTACTGAATATTTATATCTTCCAAATGGTTGTTAATGTTTGAATTCTGAGAACTCAGAAATATTTACCTACTTAAGTTATTTATGTCTACAAATGTATAAATAAAAAATAATTAGATGAAAACAATGTTATACCGTATTTTTGTAAATGTAAGAAAAATGTTATCTGTTTCGAATTGTAGAAACTGTTTAGAATTAATCTTCCTATTTATTGTGTCATATTGACATTGTGCAAGTAAAGCGTTGTTCAGTTTTTCCTCGCTTTGTATCTGACTCACGTTCTCTGTCGAAACGCTTGTCAGCATAGCGAAACCGCAATAACAAATTCATTTCTGACCTTCGGATTTGCTAAATTCTAACATTAATCTACTGAAACTCGCGTTTATGATTCACATTTATTACAGGCACCGAGCTAGAGTTGTGAGCAAACAAATCATAAATTATGCAAAACCGCAAACCAAAACAGAAATGACAACCATCCTTAAGTTGCCGCACTAATTAATTAAAAAGTTAAATAGCATGTGCGTTTAAAATCCTCTTTAATCATAAAATAATAAAAATTATAATATCGGTACCAACACTTCCGTAATATCACTTATAAAATTTTCACGAACTTTTATAATAATTCGTTTACGGTTCCCATAAAAAGATCAACATCATTCTCCATGTCTCTTATCACAAACATGAATGGATAATCGACATAAAAATAAGTGATTAATGATAACCAAAGATCGGTGCGAATATAAACCAAAACACTCGTGGCAGCTACAGCCTCAGACCCTTCTTCATCAACTGCAATAAAAGCCTTATGAAGTACATCAGCGGCACTCGTATTATTCGCATCGGTCGCTTCTGTCAAGTCACACCTAACCCAATAAAATATTAACACCAAAGTAAATAAAAATTATAGTCAGTAAATGGTTAGTAATAAAACATAACAATAAAGCCGTGGTGGAAAACAGACACTTTAAAGCAATAAAAATCAAAGCGTGAAGTAGTTTGCCCACTTTATAGCTCCAATATAATGTTGCCATCTACTGATAGCAATTATCATCTATTTTACGAAGAAGACTACTTTCGTTTATTCATTTTAAATTACGACGTAATTTGATTCGTCAGATAATGAACCCGTTACAGAAAATGTTTCATGAAATTAAAATATATTTTTGGGTTCTTTAAAAATTAGTTAAGATTTATTTTCTCATTTTGCAACAAATTTATAAAACGTATAAATAAATCTTAATAAAGTTGGTTTTCCTCGTGCATTAGTCAATAAAGGAAATTCAAGTTTAAAAATAATTAATTAATTATAGTTTATCATTTAAACGCTAGTTTGTTTGTGATTTTTGTTTTCCGTTGCATTGCTCCACAATTCCGTATTTCGCCACAATTCTGCATATGGGAGTGCCGTACATTTTTTAACAAAGATTGATTGTGAAATCAGATATAAAAAAAATAATAATACATTATTCTGATGACGCAAGTGAACACCTGCAAAATTTGTCATCTATATAAATTAAATACCTGAGTATATAATTTCTAAAACTTATTATCACTTCCTAATAAACGTCGATAGTGACATCGTTATCCTTTCAACACTTTTTACCACTGCTTGTGCTTCAAAACTATTTCAATATGAAAGTTTTGATACTAATTATGAGCTTGATGCTCGTCAACGGTATTCTTAATAAGTGAAACGGCAATTTTAAAATATATACGGTAAATTATAAATTCACTATTTTACAGGTGAAACTTGTCCGGATAAGGCTAGTGAACCAACTTGTGGCTCAAATGGCGTAATGTATGCTAATCCTTGTGAAATTGAACAAAAGTGAGAAATGTTGCAAATTATTTTGGTGTATATATCTTACAATGTAAACTATTTGTTTTTAGCAATTTAACCGTTGCAACCTGGGATAAATGTTCATGCGACGGAGTTTGTGACGACTTATACCAACCAGTTTGTGGCTGTGATGGAACAATTTACAGTAATCGTTGTCGTCTTTTATTGGCGTCTTGTAGGTAAGTTATATAAAAATGAAAATTTTTTTGTTTAAATATTGTGTTAATGTCACATTGATTTACTTATTAGTGATAAAGGAAAACTTACTGAAGTGTCAAGATCGAGATGCTGTAATTCAGGACATAAGGAAAATGAAGAATCTGATTTTTGCAAAAGCGAAACATAAAATGGGATTTAACACTAAAGTTAATTTATAATGTAAATTATTATCTACGTTAGATAACTTTAATGAATGCAAAGGTAAAAGTTGTAACAGTTTAAAATTTGAAATAAATTCTCGAATAAATTTCATAAGAAGAGTTGTGAAGCTTTTTCATCTATTGGTACACCATGCCGAGTCAAAACAACTCAAAGCACATTTAAATAATCACAAAAAATATAAATCTCACTCTCAGGTGGCTGAAATTTCTTGACTTTTTCTTTAAATTATATGTAAATGAGTAAATGCATTACCAAAGGAAAAATCTTAATAACTAGTATTAAAACAAAATAATTCAAGTTTAAAGTTCTAATTGCTTGCAAAAACACACAAAAAGCTGCCCCTTGCTGCATGAAAGCCCGCAATACATATGGGCACATCTCCCCCTTTTATTTTTAGATTTTCGCCCACATAGACATAAAGTGCGCGTCAGGTTTACCAGAAACTTTGTGACTTTACAACTAGTTGTAAAGGCGAACTTTTTAAAAACCAAAAACAAATTTTTGCTTTTTTAAAGACATTCTAATGGCAGCCAATATATGTGTTATCATTAGAATGTCTGATTTTAGCATTATTTCGAAGTGTGTACTTGGTACTTCAAAACCTGACGCGCAGAAAGTTCACTCACCCACGTTAGCGAAGAGTGAAAAAAGCTTGACATGGGTGAATAGAACGAGGGGTCCCCTTCCCCAAGTGCGGCGAAGGTTAATTTGTTTATTTTAACCCATAAAGTACCAACGAAAAAATCTAACGTAAAACCCCAAGGTAGTGGATTAACATCCACCTGTTAATGTATTAGAACACATGTCTAACCCCTTTTAAACCCCTTTTAATTAGTCGTGTAGATGAAGCCACTCTACACTCAAATGCTAAATTTTCAGGGGCAGCAATCATTAATTAATAATAATTCCATAAATACGTAATTTATTGATATAAAAATTACAAAAGTGATTAGTTCATTACAAAAGAGTCAAACTTGCAAAATTTCAGATCTTTTTAAAAATGTTTTCTATTTTTTATTTTTGTCCACAGAAGTGTGTGGATGTTTATCCACTAGCTGGTACTTTAAGGGTTAAATTCTATGGTATATTTAAAAATAGTTTTAGAAAGTCATACAAATATTTTTGTAGCAATCATATTTTGGAAATTAATTATTACTGGTTTAGTTTTCCTTGTACATTTAGAAAGCAGTAAAGGATGTTCAGGTCTAAAAATAATGGTACGTTATTTACAACATCACTTTGTTCCTTATCCATTCCGCTGCGCCTGTGTTAGATATTTTTATAGCAAATGTTGTGTGACGAGTATAAAAATAAACTATAAATTTTATTCTGACGACACACATGACCACATGATCAAATTTGTCATCTGCCTTCTAATAATAAATAGCTCAGCACTAAAGTTCTGAAATTTATTACGACTCAGAATTATATTGACGCTATTATCGTTCCTACTCTCCTATTCTTCTACAAATCTATTTTTTTGTGGTTAAAAAATATTTCAATATGAAAATTTTGATGCTATGTGTGAGCTTGATGCTTATTGACAATATTATCGGTAAGTGAAGTTCAATTTTTAAATGCGTAGAATATTAATTTATTATTTATCAGGCGAAGATTGCCCGGTTACAGCAAGTGAACCAACTTGTGCATCAAATGGAGTAGTGTATGCTAATCCTTGCGAAATTAAAAAAAAGTAAAGCATTTAGTAAATTATTTAGGTATAGTTTACGTAACTATAAAGTATTTACTTCTAGCAATTTAAGCGTTGCTAATTGGAAAAAATGTTCATGCCATGGAGCTTGCTATGAATTATATCAACCTGTTTGTGGTTCTAATGGAGAAATTTATACTAATCGTTGTTTTCTTTTATTGGCATCTTGCAGGTAAGTTGCATAAATTTGTAAATTTTTTGTGTGAATGTTGTGATTATAAAAGAATTATTAACTTAATAGTACAAAAGGGAAACTTACTGAAGCGTCAAAATCGAAATGCTGTAATAAGAAAAATGAAAACTCTGAATTTTGCAAGGAAACTACTATTTAAAAATGAATGTATTGTTAAGTTATTTTAAATAGTAACTTAATATTTACTCTTCATAATTTTAATGTATGAATTAAAAAACTAAATGCTCTCAAAGTTGTACGTTGAAAATTAAAATATTTATTAAAAATTTGATTTCCATATAATAAAATATACCTTAAATTGATAGTACGGCGGAAAACTTTATCTTAATCTTGAGTTATTCAAACCACAAACTGTATGACCTGTAATTAGTTAGGTGCAAATGGCTATGAATAAATTAAACTGGGCTAAAACGGCTCGTACAGATTTGTATTTCCTCAAATATTTATAAAATGTCAAGGTTGATTAATAGCAAAATGGATTGGCTGTAGAATAATAAAACGTAAAAACTGTCACGTGTAAAATACTGGGACCGCACCTGTGCATTATTAATGTCATCAAAATAACAAAGAACTTATAAAAAATTCCACATATAACTGATATATAAAGTCACTTTTTCTTGATCTTAAGTTGAGTACCACTGTTAAGTCCCTCTTTCTATAATAATTTGTTGTCAACTAACTAGTCTTATATAATATACAAAATTTTTTTATTATATTGGCAGTCAAACATTTCACATTGAGCCACTATACTAATAATATCCTTTACATTTTATATTAATGCAAAAAATGAGTACCGGCATACATTCATTAAAAAGTAAGAGTATAATTATACCACTGGTTCTGCAACGTACGATTTTCTACAGAACTATCTTAATTACCAACTTCGTTTATTTTTACACTCTCTTTACGACGGCTTTTAACAAAAGTGCCAACGAAAAGCACCGTTTGCGACTCGCGTTCGGAGATCATAAAGAGAAACGGTCTATTAGCATCAAAATCCTCTTCCAAGGGCCTTGCGGGAAGAGATCTATAAGAAGCCACGACTGAAACTGCACTGGCAGCTTCTGTACCTTTTTCGTTAACCCTGATTTTGGCTTTGTGGAGAACAGCGCTCACAGCCACCTCGTTATTGTACGACACTTCCGTCAGATTTGCATTTCTATGATATGAAAAATGAATTAAACTTTTCATTTCTCAACCCGGAAATATTAGTAAAGGAAAATAGAAAATGAAATGACAAAAGCAGCATGCAAACACACATGCACAACTCGTTCATAAGCCAGCCAACACAAACCCAGACAGAAACCCAAAGCCATCACCAAAATAAATTGACAAAGAATAGGCTTAACCTAGTAAATAATATTTTTATTTAATATTTTTACAACTTTACATACCGTATTGAAGTTTTTATTTTATTACCGTACCTCATTCATTCGATTCTTTTTATTTCAATATTTCTACACTACCATCCATTTTGTACACTACGCCATTAAAGAGAACCAAATTACTTTCTTTATGTATAATGACGAAGTGGAATGCATGATCCACATGAACTTGAAGTATTTTTTTCGGTCGAGCAATTAACATTGATTTCGTGTGTACACCTATACCTGTGGCCGCAGCAGCTTCTGTTCCTTCCTCTTCCGCTTTAATATAAGCCTTGTGAACAACCGTAGCAACGTAAAGTTCCTTTTTGCTAATTTCACTTAAATTAGCAAACCTAAAATTTAATTCTAAAAATTAATTACTTAAGTTTACATGTGATCAACCCATCACCAATGTATGCAATGCAATACAAAAACCTGTTAATTTCTAATATGCAGTATAAAGCCATTCACCAGCTAATAACATTTCTACAACAAAAAAAATCAAGCATGTCTTCCAACAATTTTATTTTTACAAATATTTTATTTTATAATATTAAATATAATGTCTTAATCTCTTAATTTGAATGGGTTTTGTTTGAATGGGTTTTGTTTGAATGATGTTTTTTTTGTTCGAATGAGTTCAAAGTTCCTAAGAACAGCACAATGTTCGACAACCGTTTACGGATATAAAATATAGCAGGATGGTCGACGTAAACTACCTCATCGTATTTAGGATAAACAGCCATTCGAACTATACTTGAGACAACAGACGATCCTGCCGCTTCTGAACCCGACTCGTCAGTTTTGATGAATGCTTTGTGAATTGCTTTATCCACTCTAGTCGGAGTCCCGCTGACTTCAGCAAAATTAGCTCTGGTAAATCACACATAATCAATAGAAAACACTTCCAAGTAATAAAAAATTAATAATTACGTATAAAGTACTGTACTACATTTTATTCATGCTATTATGCAGAAAAATTTTCATTTCGGTACGATTTGTACAAGTACGTACATACAAAGTAGGTAGAAAGCAGTAATTTGAATCAAAATGTACTTTTATTTACTTTTTTTAACTTCTGTATACGGTACTATAACAGATCCAGCATAAACTGTACAGATCCCCAAAAAAGTGCTACTTTTCGTTTTTTTTGTATTATGGCAAATGTATATGGGTATTTGATGTGAAATTCTGCTCTTCTCCGTAGTACTTTAGTTGTTATAAATGCACTTATGGCAGAGGCTTCTGTTCCTTCTTCAGATACAACAATTATAGATTTGTGATAAATTCCAGTGATGAGTGGCTTCGTGGTCGCAATTAACTCGCAACCCCTGTTTAAATTCGTAAAGTATTTTTGGGGGCAAACAATAATAAATACCAGCCAATAGCATTAAAGATACCGAGCAAATAATAATAATAATAATAATAATAATAATAATAAGAAAGTAAAACGCCGCAATAAAACAAGAAAGTAAGCGTAAAACTGGTGATGGAATAATAATTTATTGTTTTCAAATATAAATGAAAATTTAATATCCTTATGTTGAATTTATTGTATAATTTACAGATTTGTTTTTTTAGTATACGATATTTAAATTTAATAAATTATTTAGGTTTCTTGAGAGTTTTCAATATTCCCATAAATAAGTAATTATTATCATTCCTCTCTGTTATAAAGAAGACAAACGGACGTCTAGCATAAAAATTTTCAGTAAATCCTAAAGTGTAGAAAATGAAATCAGCCAGAACAGCTGCTGCTCTTGTTCCTTCTTCATCAACGTCAACAAAAGCTCTATGTTTAATTTTAGTTACACAAGGTGTGTTTTTAAATGATTCTGAAAAAAACGACGAGTCACACCTAACCCCAAAACAAAATAAAGTGAATGGTCTAATAACTAATTCCATTAAAGTATTTTGCATAGTAAGAGAGAAAAATAAAGAGATACCAAGCTGATGGTGAAACAAATGGTTCAAAATCAAGAGGAAAGACGAATGAATGATTATTTATCCGTGAAGGTCATTTTACATGAGGTAATCATTCATTTTAAACTATATGGGAAATTGATTCTGATTGACATGATTTATTATCATTTTGCGAGCAAATTGTGTGCAAATTAATAGGTGAAAAGTTCTAAGGGTAACTTCAAGAAATTAATGGTGTATAAAAAATTATCTCGTTATCATACTTCTCCTAAGTGGAATCTGGAATGGATTAAGAATTTTAAATTTACTGCAGTGAATATTAAAAAAATTACCGGGTTTGTTTCAAAACAAATTTTAGCTAAACTTTAATATAACCGAGATATCTTCTGGAACGTGCAGGATTCGCATGAGGACTGCCTCCTTTTGTGATATTTTGTAATTACGTTTTTAAGATGTTAAGAGTTAATGTTACGAAATTTTAACAAATGACGAATTTCGTAACATTAACTCTTAACATCCTAATAACGTGATTACAAAATATCACAAAAGGAGGCAGTCCTCGTGCGAATCCTTGCACGTTCCAGAAGATAACTCGCCCTGTTATCGAAACGTTGAACAACTCCGTTTTATTAGGAGAAAAAGCCTATTTTGGTGTATAAATAGTAACATCTTTTCATTTTAATTATAAATCACTAAAACGATCAAAGTTCCAATTGTTTTAATAGAACCATATGAGAATTAACAAAAAAAATACAAGAAATCTAATCTCATTATCTATAAACAAAATCACTATTTATTTTGCTATAAGTTTCGAGAAAAGTAGCTGTTTACAATTGAAATAAAATTCGTGGAAATGAAATGACTAGAATTATACCCGGAAATTATTTAAAAAAAAAAACTTAATTCCGATTAATCGCATCAAATATAAATAAATTAATGTTAACTAAATGGAAAAAATAGGAAAGTAAACGAAAGTGAAAACATTTTTTCTCTATTTTACAACATCCATTAATAAATGTCTCTCTTTGTACCGCATTTCGTATGATGATTAGTACCGGCGTTGTTTAAGGATCCTAAAAACAGAATTTCATTCGACTGTTTGCTGAATAATGCAAACGCAAAGGCGTGATCCGCGAAAAAGTCTTCCTTTCTTTCGATTTCTAGAGATTTGACCATAATAACGCTAGATGCAGCAGCTGCTTTGGTGCCTTCTTCGTCCACTTCTACAAAAGCTTTGTGCTTTACTTCTGATACACTTGTTTGATCGGATGAAATGTTTGATAAATTAGCCCTAAAATTTTAAAGATAACTCACAATTATTACTCAACTTTACGAAACCCGTGTGAGAATTTGAATGTATTATGTAAATTTGTAGATTTTTGTAGACTTGTGCTTTTTTCATATCCCATCATAAAACCCTATTTGTATTGTATATATTTTGTAAATCTATTATCTCTACTACCAACTCAGCCTATTCATAACCAATTATTTGGTTAATATTACCGGTAGTCAATGTGACTGATTTGCTAAATAACATTTCCTCAATGTTTATCAATGAGTATTAAAAAAAAGTCAAAATCTGGCAACCAGTCTAAAATAGCAATCCACACGCGTTATTTTATCTCAAACGGAAATTACGTCAAATTGAAAACCCAAAATTTGCTCGCTACAATATTTATTACCAGTAATGCCAACTATATAGTGTTAACAATCTTACAATTACTTGATATCTGACTGTATAATCAACATCAATCGGTTATTCCAATTTGTTGACAGTTCCCGAAAACAGCTTCACGTTAAAAGTTTTGTCAATGATCGAAAAATGAAATGGATGATCAAGATGAAATTCTGGATCTGGAGGCGGCTGATAATTGGATGACATAGGAACAATTTGGATACCCGTTGCGGCAGCTGCTTCTGTGCCTTCTTCATCTACATCGACGAAAGCTTTGTGCACGACCTCAGAAACCCTAAGATTGCTTTCACTTATCCCAGTTAAATCACTATTTAAAAAATAAAATAAGGCTTAAAAAGTGATAATATTCACAAAACTGTAATTTAAAAACTGTAAACGTAATTTTAAGCAGCAAATAGACAAAAATTATTTTTGTTGGTATTGTGAAGCTCTCTAGTGTTAGTTATTATTATAAGTTGCTGTTTTGTGATTGGCTATTGTGCGGATAGTCATAAAGTCGTTATTAGTGATATTATAAAGTCAGATACTAATAAAAATGAATATTGTTTATGTAATAAATTTTCATTAATATTGTGAAGTCATATATACTAAACAATAATCATTTTTATTTATCATGCAAGACAGACATAAATATTGTGATTTGATTTCAAATAAGACTTTTATAAATGAATTCAAGTTATCACTTCGTCTAAAATTGGTATATTTTGAATATCGCAATACTCAATATATTGCGATATATCACGAATCTGTCAAAAACTTTGCGAATATGAGGCGGATATCGTATCCATAATCACTTAAATTTCATATTGATTATCACCTAAAACTTTATCATTTATACCACTCGAATTTCTTTTCAATGCAAGGCTATGAGTATTTTATTATCATTAAAACCAGAATTAGTGATTTATAGTCTCACTAGTATTACATCGATCTCAATGTGTTATTCGATTTCGTTAACAATTCCTGCAAACAGTTTCACGTTGAAGGTTTTGTCAACAATTACAAAATAAAATGGACGATCAGCATGAAATTCAGGAACTGGTGGTGGCTGATAGCAAAAATCTGACAATCGAACGCCCAACGATAATTATACCAGAACCAGATGGTCAACCACTAAAATTTTTAACTACAAGTAGGCCTAACAATATTTGGCATAAACAACCAGTCTCAAATTAAAAAATTAATAGTTGCTATTCAATTTCATTCAAACGAATATGAAAATAATAACAAAAACTAGTGTCAAGTAATTCAGTTTAAGGACTTTATTATTCCTGAAAACAAATTAAAACCATAAGTCTCAGCTAATATTTAGTTCCTATACTATAAGTAGGTAAATATAAGCAGTGTTGTAAACGTTACGCATGTAGTAACGTTTCATAAACGTTACTATTTGCGTTACAAACGATTGCAAAACGTTTTTAAATAAATTATATAAGAAACAGAATATCAGACAAACTATTTGAAATGCTGCTATTATTGAAACAAAATAAGCACGTTCTGTAAAGAATTTTGTGTTTTAAGGTTATTATTTTATTATTTTAAAAAAAATTCTGAGTATTTATGATCACTGGGCAGCAATCACAACCAAATAATAATTTTTTATTTTTTTTTAATTCTAGTAGCGTTATAGTAACGGTAACGCGTTACCGAAAAGTAAGTAACGTTTACAACACTGAATATAAGTAAAAATAACCCAATCGCATACAAAATAAATTTAACTTGCTATTAGAAGATATTCTATAGCACTGCAAGTACAGTAAATACTTGTACGGTAATGTATGAAACCAAAAGACCCGAAGACGTTTTTGTATAGACAGAGATTACAATTTGAGCACCGATCCAGTAAATAGAGTAAATTTATGCTCTACGTCCATTATAGCTAAGTGGCAAGAATGCTTAACATAAAATTCTGGTGGTAGATCGGGTTCGACTATACTATCGGACTCCTCCACTATCACGGCAGTCGCAGCTGCTGCTTCAGTTCCTTCTTCGTCTACATCAACATAAGCCTTGTGGATCACTTGTGATACTTGGATTTTAGTATTACTCAAGGCAGTCAAATTGGCGCTATAAAATGAGTAAAATTCCCATAATTATATACTTGGAATACAATAATTAATAGATGCAAGAATCAAGTGTTTTGTGCCTTGTCCACTAATCAATAGAAAAGTGCTACTAAAATGTAAAAAAACAAGAAGTTTGCTAAATTCTGATACTATGTTTTAGTTGTAGCTTCAGTTTAATTATAGTTATACGATAATTACAATAATTAATGCACTAAACAAAAACCAATTATAAATCGGAAGTTTATTTTAACGTCTGTGCTTACTGAAAACGCTTTCACGTCAGCAGAGATCACAGTTTGAGCACCGATCCGGTAAAAAGAGCAAATTCATGCTCACTGTCCAAAATAACGAAAAAATAAGAATGTTTAACATAAAACTTTGGTGGCAATGGACGTTCCCCAGGAATGGCTCTTCCTAATCCCACAATACTAGTTGCAGCTGCCGCTTCAGTGCCTTCTTCATCTACATCAACGTAAGCCTTGTGGACCACAAGACGTACGTCAAGTTGTCATAGCATATTGTGATACACGAATTTCAATATTGCTCACAGCAGATAAATTGGCTCTGCAGAAATAAGTAATGTACCATAATTATTTACTTAAAATAATTGATATGTAATGTGCAGAATCCAGTGATTTTTGCAAAGTCCACCATCAACAAAAAAATGCTTTCAATAAATTTTACAAGAAATTGGCAAAGTGGCATTTTATTTCAAATGCGCTGTACGGTACTAGTTATAGATCTTGTAACTACAAAACTTTAAAAACTTAAGAGGCTACATGAAGTGTGTGCCAAAGTTGCGTTTCAATCTCTATCCAATTTATTCATAACTCCCGAGAATAATGAATTATGGGATGTTTTATCAATTACCAGTACAGCAAAACAAAATGGACGATTTGCATGAAATTCTGGTCTAAGCTGAGGTCGAAAGTAAGTCGAATGAAATGCCAAATCGACTCCTGTTGCAGCAGCTGCCTCAGTGCCGTCTTCGTCAACCGCCACAAAAGCTTTGTGTCTGATCTGAGAAACTTTGAGAAACACTGTATTTATTCCTGATAAATCACTACAAATAAAACCAATGTAATGAAACCGATTACTCATCAGAACTGTAATGTCAGAAATATATTTTGTTATAAATATCAATTATCAAAACTCAGAAACCACCACCAGAAAATAAGTATTGCTTAACAGCGAAAAGAAAGCAATAAATTTCAACATAATCGAGCGATTTGCTTAAATACCAACGTCAAAAGGAATTTAATCAATTTCAACACTAAGCATAAGATACGTAATAAATGCAACTTGATTATCAATCAATAAAATGAGAAAACATCCGGCATATTTTCTTTTTCTGTCTAACACAACGAAAAAACAATCATGATCAATGTTAAATGTCAGGTCGACAGCACAATTTGTGGCGTCTTCGATAGTTTCATATCTCTCTCTTTCGTCTGCCAAAACCTACGGTAAGCTTTGACACTCTCGTTCGAGTAGCGCTCAAACAAGACACGTTAGTACAAATCCTAACTATCAACTATCAACCTAATCATATATGATGTGCCAGCAAGAGCTAACTGATCAATGATTATTCAAGTGATTTATAACTACACTACTGTGTTAAGATAAGATTGACGAATTTATTGTAATGACTATTAAAGCAAACGACCCGTCATTAAATTTCTAATTATAATTTACGAAAATAATTTTACTTAAAATTATTTATCATTTGGATGTACAACCAAACCCTTTCATAATTTTGCAATAAATAACTCGATCATATTACGAATCATTCAACTCACGTAATTTTATTTAAAATATGTAAAAGTGTCAAATCAAAATTTTATCATAGAACCCACAAAAAGAACATTTTCTCTGCGTATTATTGCAAAAAAGTAGGCATGATCCACGAAAAAATTTGGCTTTTCCAGAGGTGGAGCTGACCTTAATAGCATGTCAATTCCAGTTGCAGCAACCGCTTCCGTTCCCTTTTCGTGTACTGAAATGAAAGCTTTATGGATCACTTTTGATACCTTTTTCGTAGCAGCACTTAAATCTGATAGACGTGCACTATGAGAACAAATTAATGTATTCATTACAAATAAATTTCTGAATCTCTAACTAATTAACCCGAAGTGAAGCAAAAGAACCCAGAAAATGTTTTGCAGTAGTGGATCGCCAAAACTTTTTGCAGTACGGTACAATATAAGATAAATTTATAAATTTTATATTGCCGTGTACATTTAGTTCTCTGGTTGTTTTATTTCTTTATTCAGAAATGTTTTTGATTTTTAATTTGTTGCAAACATTTCAGTGTAGGTTTTAAAATGCAGAATACTGTATTAAAAAAATAAAAATAAAAAGATGGTCACGCAAAATTAATTTAATGTTATCGATTGCACTTAAATATGAGACCCATATATATTGTATTGTTTTGTTATAATGAGATTATAATTTGAGCACCGATCCACTAAAAAGAACGTATATATGATCTTTGTCCATTATGGCAAAATAGTAAGGTTGTTTAACATAAAACGTTGGAGGTATCTGAATAGCCATTGTCACAATTCCCACACCAGTCGCAGCTGCCGCTTCAGTTCCTTCTTCATCTACTTCAACATAAGCCTTGTGAACAACTTGCGATAATTTGGTTGTTGTGCGGCTTAGGGCAGACATATCCGCGCTGCAGGAATGAATGAAATAATTATTCACAAATCAATTCAAAATAATTATTAGATAATGTGCAAAGTCAAGTGATTTGTGCCGAGTAAACCATTAGTAGAAATGTGCTAACAGTACGTGTAAAACAAGAAATTTGCAGACTGATGACATGTTCAATACCAGTTGCGCTAACAATGAAACTTTTAAAACTCAAAGTTACCGTACATGAGATGTTTGATACGGTAATGCTGTATTGCTAATATACTGGAATTTATTTTGTTTCTACGAATAGTAAATTTTATGTGGTAAAATTTTCAGTGACTGTAAAATAAAACAAACAATTTGCAAAAAATTCAAGTATTGCCTGACAGTGAAGCCGACTATTGTATCATTTTCTTCGTGCAAATCATGTAACTTTTTGTGTTTAGCCTGAGAAACTTACTAAAAAATTTTACTTATTCCTGCCATTCACTAAAATTAAAATCAAATAAAGATGATTTTTATCACAACTTAAAAACCATCATCAGACAACAGTAGTCGCATTCAAAAAGTCTAGTGTGTTGTCTTAAAATCAAGCATGCTGATTGGTTAAACATAGCAATAAAACGGAAATTACATCACAACTTTTTGTTTGCGACTGGTATTTGGGGAAAATGTTTCACACATCACAGTAATCCTTACAACCAACTCTTAAAATAAATTTAATTGATTTGAATATATATGAAACACCAAATGTATGAAATTTAGATCATTCTGCATAAAATTCAACTAACTTATAACTTGAGTACTAATCCAGCAAAAAAAAACGTATTTTGATTTCGTGTCTTATATTACATAGAAATACGTATAATCTGCATAAAATATTAGCAAATCTAGATCTGAATCGCTAGTGCTCCCGGAACCAACGTATGTGTCAGTTGCAGCAGTTGCTTCTGTTTCTTCTTCGTCTGTTAGAATGTATGCTTTGTGCACTACTTCTAAGACACTTGTGGGAGAATCGCTCAACCGACTTATGTTTGCACTGTGAAAACGAATTAGCATTCATCACCACAACAATATTAGATAATCGCGCATGATGTGTCAGAAATTGCTACGTCCCACAGAAATTGTACCAGCGACTCATTTTCGTGTTAAAAACATGAAAAATGGATTTGCACATCTTACTGGTTATATTTTATTTCTAATATATGGTATACGTAAATACGAATTGTGGCAACATTACGTCACAAATTCGTATAAAAATCAAAGATTATTCTTCCAACTTTTTAACGACGCCCGAAAACAAGTTGACATTGTATGTTTTATCGATTATAGTAAAATAAAATGATTTGTCTGCGTAAAATTCTGGAACTGGTGAAGGTGGCATAGGCAATGAAGCAAACGCAATGACGACACCAGTGGCAGCCGCTGCTTCAGTGCCTTCCTCATCTACATCAACGTAAGCTTTATGCCTCACTTCAGAAACTTTAAGAGGAATCTCTTCATTCGAATCGGTTTGCGGGACCGGAATGCCAGACAAATCGCTGAAAAAATAATGCACATACAGTATACCACAGAGGTAAACAAATGCAAATTTTGTGTTAAATTAAAGTCAATCAATTGTAGCAACACATGAATCACAATAAGAATTACTTTCATCTTGTTAGCAAGTATTCTACTTTAGTATGTTTTAGCAAGCTTTAAAAAAAGCAAGAAAACTAAAAATTTAAATTTAAAAAAAATTATTAATATTCATTGTCGTTTTATTTAAATCGCCCAAAATTTAACGAATACACATCAAAATTTGAGAATCGATCCCACAAAAAGAACAACTCTCGATTTCCTGTGCAGTATTGAAAAAAAATAGAAATGATCAACAAAGAATTCCAGATCCCGTCGTGAAAGAATAGCAGATAGAAACATTATTCGACTATCAGTCGCAGCAGCTACTTTACTTCCTTTTTCATTCACCGAAGTGTAAGCCTTGTGAACCACTTTGGCTAGCTTCGTTGCAGTAGAACTCGAAAGAGTCAGATTTGCACTGTGGGAATGAAGTAAGGCATTCATTACAAATCTGTATTAGCTCTTATAATAATTCAGACTAAAATGAAGCAAAAAAACTCAGAGTTTTGCGATGGTGGATCGACCAAAATTTTTGCAATGATAGAAACAAAAATAAATTTGCATTGCAGATGCTAGTGATTTATTTTTAATGTCATCCAGATAATGTGTGTTTTGCACAAAGTGAAATAAAATATGCCCTTATTCTTCTAACTCAACTACTGTAAGTACCCCGAAAATAAGTTAATATTAAAACTTAAAACAAAATCAGGTTTATGCAAAAACCGGCAACTACATCTTGAGTACCGATCCGGCAAAGAGAGCATATTTTGATTTCTTGTCCAATATGACGAAAAAATAAGCATGATCCATGTGAAATTTTATCTCAATTGGATGTGAAATGCTTGCAGACAAATGCACAATGTGAATGCCAGTTGCAGCAGCTGCTTCGGTTCCTTCTTCGTCTGTCAAAACGTACGCTTTATGTACTACTTTAGAGACTTTCGTCGGTGACTCGCTCAAACGACTCATGTTTGCACTAAAAAAACGAATTGGCATTTCATTACCACAATAATACAAGATAATCGTGCATGATGTGCCAGAAAGTGCTAGACCCCGTAGAAAGTCTAGAAGCGAGTCATTTTTGTGTAAAACGTTAATGAATTACGGTACTATACAAATCTTGCTTGTTGCTACTTTATTATAACATAACTAGTTGTGTCGATTATAAGTCACAAAATCAAATAAAAAACTGGTATTAACCTTCTACTTTGAACATGACCCCCGAAAACAAATTAACGTTAAAGGTTTTATCGATTATAGCAAAATAAAATGGTTTGTCTGCATGAAATTTTGGAACTCGTTTAGGTGGCATGGGCCTCGGGGGCATAATGTGCACACCACCGGTTACTGCTATTGCTTTCGTGCCTTCTTCGTCTACATCAACATATGCTTTGTGCATAACTTTAGAAAGTTTAAGAGAAATCTTATCATTCGGTATTCCGGACAAATCGCTGGAAAAAAAAAATGTACAACATATCGTACACTATGAAGGTAAACAGAGCAAATTTGATGTTAATATCAAGTCATTCATACAATATTAGGCAACTAATTTACCTATAGTTTGTTTTAGTAAGCTATTATTTGCTTTAGGTAATAGACTTTAGAAAAACTAAAGAGCATTCAAGTTTTCATTGTAGTTTTATTTAAATCGTCAAATAAAAGCATAAACTCATAAAATCAATATTTGAGCACCGATCCGACAAAGAAGGCAAATCTCGATTTTCGGTGTACTATTGCGAAAACGTAAGAATGATCAACTAAAAATTTCTTTTCCTGCCGTCGGATATTTGCTGATTTGACTATAACTCGAATACCAGTTGCAGCAGCTGCTTTCGTTCCTGCTTCATCCACCGAAACATAAGCCTTGTGAACCACTTTCGCTATCTTCGTTGGAGTTGTACCCAAACGAGTCAGATTTGCACTGTGGGAATGAATTGGGCATTCATTACAAATCAGTTTCAGCTCTTATAATAATTCAGCCAAGATAAAGCGGCAAACTCACAATGAGTTTAGCGATGGTGGATCGATCAAAATTTTTTGCATTGAAAACTAACAAAATAACGTTGCAAATGCTAGTAGTTTATTTTTAACCTTATTCTAAATCACAATCAAATAAAAATGCGATCTTGTTTTTCAAAACCGTTATGATCCCCGAAAACAGATTGGCGTTACACTTTTGTCGATTGTAATAAAATAAAATAAAATATTTTATCGGATTATATGTCTTCATTAGTCAAAGTAACGCAAAAAAATTTTTTTTGTTTTCAAACCACCCTAAAATAAATTTAATCCATTTAAATACATATTAAGCACCAAATGTACACTAAAAAAAAGTGTGCCATATTGATCTAAATAAAGCTACAGCTTGAGTACAGATCCGGCAAAAAGAGCATATTTTGATTTCCTGTCTAATATGACAAATAAATACGCATGATCAACATAAAATGTTAGCTCGATTGGATCTTTAACTACAGCGAGTATGTAATTATTAGCTATGCCAGTTGCAGCGGCTGCTTCGGTTCCTTCTTCATCTGTCAAAACGTATGCTTTGTGTATTACTTTTGAGACTTTCGTTGGAAAATTGCTCAAACGAGACATGTTAGCTCTAAAAAAACGAATTAAACATTCATTACTCGCCATAACTCTAAATAATCATGCAAAGTGTGCTAGCAAGTGCTAAGTCCCAGAAAAAGTGTGAAAACTACAATTCACTATTTCTAGCTCTGTCTGTCAGTTCTTTTTGCATCTTATAGTAGCGTGCTAAGGGGCAAAAACGTTTGGTATCAGTGAAATGCGGTAAATAGATTTCCAATACTTTAAAGTATATTTTAACATCCTTATCCCAATACGGTATCTAACCATTAAATCAATCAAACACAATTACACATATATCGAGCAAAGTTATCATAATGTCTTAACGATTCCTAAAAACAATGAATTTCTTGTCGATTATTGCAAAACAAAATGATGTGTCTGCATGAAATTCGGGAATCAAGAGGTCGGAATGCAGAATAAACCGATGTACCAAAAACAGAAGCAGCTGCGACTTCCGTGTCTTCCTCATCTAGATCAACAAGCGCTTTATCCACGACTTGACTAACTTGTAAGTCTAGTTTGTGACAAATCTCAAACAAATCACTAAGAGATTGCCATTTGACTGAATCGGATTAATAATCCAATACAAAATTTTTATTAGAGGACAATTTAAGATCTGATCCAAAAATTTATCTGATCTGATCCGGTCCAATCCGATTCGAACCGGAAAAACCAAAAATTAAAAGAAAAAAAATTCGACGTTATCAGTATCTGCAAGTTGCAGATGCAGGTAACGTTTACAGATACAGGTAACGTCGAAACAGACTGCAACTGTCCTGTAGTACAGCTGCTAACTGTTACAAATATAGATATTTCCTCAATTATTTTTAGTTTAAAGATATTTTAATTCGACATTTGTGCCATTTACTGTAGTCATCTTGTGAAATACTTGATATTACAGTTTTCTCACTAATCCAGTGAAAAGAGTAAATTTTGTTTCTTTGTCTAATATGACAAGAACATACGAATGATTAACCACAAATATTTCTGGCTCAATCAATTCTTTATCTTCTATTTCTACGCCAGTTGCAGCAGCTGCTTCGGTTCCTTCTTCATCTGTCACAATGTATGCCTTGTGTACTACTTTCGACACTTTCGTTTGAGTATTGCTCAAACGAGACATGTTTGCACTGTAGAAATGAATTAGTCATATATTACTAACCACAACTTTAGATAAATCATGCATAATGCACCAGTGCAATAAGTGCTAAGTCCCAAAAGAAATCATGATAGTGGAACATTCATATGTCAAACGTGAAAAATAGACTTGCAAATCTCAGAGCTTTATTTTTAGTATTTGAGCATTTGTATTTTGTATTAACAATCTCGATATTATATCACAGTCATTTTAAAATTTAACATTAATCGTCTAACTTTTTTATAATCCCCGAAAACAAAGGCATGTAAAACTTTTTGTCAACTATAGCAAAATAAAATGGTTTGTCTGCATAAAATTCCGGATCCATTGGCTCATTGAGATTTATCATCAAAACCATAATCTGTGTACCAGTGGCGGCTGCTGCTTCCGTGCCTTCCTCATCTACCTCAACGAAAGCTTTATGCACTACTGCAGACACTCCGAGAGTAACCTCATGAATAGGTATTCCCGACAAATCACTGAAACAAATAACGTACCATTCACGAATAATCTACTCCAAAAAACAATTTAAATTTCACTCATTCGTCATCAGCAGTACCGTAACAGCAAAATGTATTTTTGCAACTAAACACGAGTACGACACTATATGATTATACCATTTACATTTATTAAGCAAGGTTTTAGTACGATGTTATTTCGCTTGTTACATCAAACATTTCCAGAAAATTGTCATTAAATGACTAATATTATAGCTTGATCACTGATCCAGCAAAGAGAGTAAATTTAGATTTTCTGTCCAATATGACGAAAAAATACGAGTGATCAACGAAAAATACTACTGGTCGTACGGGTACGAAGGCGGCTTTCTCCTGTACTACTACGCCAGTTGCAGCAGCTGCTTCAGTTCCTTCTTCATCAGTCAAAACATAAGCCTTATGGACCACTTCCGAGACGTACGTAGAGGTCACACTCAAGCGCGACATATTTGCGACACTATTGAAATAAATTAGGCAGCATATTTACATCAATTGTAAATTTCTTGCAAAAATATTCGTGTGGAATGTGCCAGAAACACTCGTGCAAAAAGAATGTGATCCTACAAGGGCACGTTAACATTCACTTGTCTGTAGTTTGTTTACGACTCAAGATCTATTCTTTCTTTTCAATTTATTAAAATTTTGCACAATACAAAATATGGCAACTACAACTTGAGCACCGATCCCATAAAGAGAACATAGTTTGATTTTTTGTCCACAAGAACGAAAAAGTACGGATGATTGACGAAAAATTGTTGTGGTAGTTGAACAGCAGTAGTTCCCACTACCACACCTGTTGCAGCAGCTGCTTCAGTTCCTTCTTCGTCTACATCCACATACGCCTTATGCGCAACTCCAGTAACTTGAGTTCGGTTGACACTCAGTCGACACAATTTTGCTCTGTGAGAATGAAGTATTACGGTAATCATTTATAAGATTCAAATATAAAGTGCATTGTGTGCTAATAAATAGTGCTCTAAATTGTGCAAGGAAGAAAGTGTTGCTAAATAAATTCTTCATTCTATTTCTAACTATCACTTGTTAGACTAACTTGCTGAATCCCCCCTACAAACAAAACAGAAGGAAAATGTCTCTGGCCCCTGGTTTTGTGCGTTAGAAAAACGGCAAACGGATGATCAGCAAAAAACTTTGGTATCAGTAACTGTCTTGGACGTGACGAACGACTCAAGTGGACAACACCAGTGGCCGCAGCAGCTTCGGTGCCTTTCTCGTCCACCTCAATAAATGCTTTGTGCACTACTTCAGAAACGGTGGTTGGGAAATCTGATAAATTTGTCAAATTTGCTTCATTGCTAAAATCAAAGAGTGCATAAAAATTAGACACGAACCGACCAATTAAATGCAAATGTTAATCAGTATAGTAGCATCCCTGGTCACGTTTTAATCAAAATTAATTCTCATTCCAAGCGGTTTACAACTCCTGCGAACAGATTATAACGATTTCTTATCTCAATAATAGCGAAATAAAATGGCCGAGTGGCGTGAAATTGCGGTATTGATAGTTGAAAGGCTGAGGAGTATGCCACAGCTTGAACGAATGTAGCGGCAGCCGCTTCTGTGCCTTCTTCTTCTACCTTAACGAACGCTTTGTGTTTGACTTCAGAAACGCGCAAAAGATAATCAGCTATCTTTGATAAATCGCTAAAAACAAATAACGAATTACGAATAAATTAAAATCGAAGAAACTAATTAACTACTAGTGTTAATCTAAAATTTTAAGCGGCTATCCTAATCCTAAGTTAGCAAGAATTTGTTCAATGGCGAATTGAATGTGATGTGTAAACACTAGTTTCATTTCTGAATCGCAATCAAAGTTACAACTCGTTAACTGTCCCAGTAAAAAGAATAAAATTCGAATTCTTCTCTAAAATTGACACAAAAAAGGAACGATCGAGGAAAAACTTTGGTGGACTTCGTGGCAGACTGAAAAACGTGATTTCAGAAGTTTCTGCAGCTGCTTCTGTTCCTTCTTCGTCTACATCAATGTAAGCCGTATGAGCCACATCTGATACGGGTATGTTTGTTTCGCTTAATGCAATCAAATCGGTATCACTATGAGAATTGAATTACTCATTAATAAAAAATCTGTAGCAAATTTCTCTTTTACACACATTTAAGCGTGAACGATAAGTAGTAACAAACATGGATTAAAAAAGCTCATCACATGCACCACATTAGGCAAGCGATGTTGCTCTAATAATAATTTCGTTTACACACTGATAAAGAAATTAACAACCACTTTCTAAATGTAAATGAAGAAAGGGCAATCAGCAC
>JAQFZP010000154.1:0-53653 GCA_034695745.1 Geophilus truncorum | reverse complement strand
AGCTTCTCCAACTCGTCGAAATACATGAACTGCTGAAATTTTTAAAATTAATGGTCGAATTATAATTTTTTTTCTGCTAACAAATACTAACCTTAGAGTTGAGAGATTCGTTTAAGCTCTCTAAAATCGTGGAGATAAAAGATAAAAAAATTAATTTAATTTTTCATTAAAAAAAAAACAAAAAAAAACTACTAACTCGCGTAGAATCTGGATAGTGATGAATTGCCAGAGGCGCAGTGGCGTTTATGAGTCACTAACTAGACTCTGAATAATTCCTGCGTTTGAAATTGAATGCCTGTTGAGGCTTAAACTAAATTAAAATTGTTTGAGTGGGCATTTTATAAGGGGTCTGACAGTGACAAGCTCAAAAATCTCATCGAATAATCAAAATTTTCAAAAAATTTGTAAAAAACCTCATTAAATCGCTGCAAATTTTTGTAAATTTTAAATCATTAGTCGAAAAATCCTCCAAAGATCACTGAAAATCCATCAAAAGTCTCTTAAAATCTTTAAAAATCTTCGTGAATCTTGAAAAAGATGTAAAATTTAGAAACTCTCTATTAAAATCTTCGAAAATCCCACAAATCTCGTCGACAGCATTTGAGTTTGTTCGATTTTAATTTTTAATTCATTTTCACAGCTGAGCAGACGACCGTTGGAGAATTATGACGTAGTGCTCGTTGATTGGCTGAAGCCGTTGAATCGATTTATCGCGGGATGGCGCTACCTTACACACGTCTTTCCTCAACCTTGCATCTGACTTATTTCCTCTTCATCGTTATCTGAAACTGAGACATTTTGGCGGAAAGCTGAAAGCAAGATTAGCGTAAAATCTGCATTTCAATGCAAATTTCAGGGGTAAAAAAATATTATGGGTTTATTGGACCAGGTCAAGCCATATCGGACATCAGATAAGTTGTTTAATCCCAACGTTGCATATATAAATGTACAAAAATTGGGAAAATATTTTTTTTTCGCTCTCCATGGACGTTTGCTTTTAATGTATCTTTATTCTTTAGTATGATTTGTTGCTTGGATTTCGCAGACGTTCGTATGAACGCTTTGTCATTGTGTTAGAAATTGCTGTGGTTTAGGGGTGGAACGGAAATGCAATTAACATGAACCTAAAAGCACAGGATTCTGCAAAACGTGGAAAATTCCTTAGACGTCAATACATAGTTTATCAATGACAAGTGTTTTGTTTACTATTGGTTCAATTGCTTTCACTATAACTGATGATTCACGTTAAGAAGAATTACATTACGTAGATTGGTTGTAAATTAAAAGAAAAAGTTTATTACGCAAGGGTTTGCCATGAACAATACATAGAAGTTACGAAATCACAAAAAAAAATTCCAAGTATCAGTTTAAAGACAGCTTTTAATATTTAATACAAGAGAAATAATGCGAATTTTAAAATTAAAATAAAACAAAATAAAATAAACATGTTTAAAAATAGCACAAGGATCTACAACATAAAAAAATAAAACCTTATACAGTATGACGTGTGACGTCAAATAATTTCTAATTATAGCTCAGGTAGAAAAACCTAAGGGAAGGAAAAAATGACTTCTAACGCCCTGAATCGGTGAAAAGGGGGCGGAGCTAATCGGGATCACCGGGGATTTACTAAGGACGTTAACTGTTGAAATGTGTGATTGGATTGGTGCAAACGCGAGGCAAAGTTTGTAAATGATGTCACGGGATTTCCGTGAAATAATCTCAATTTTCCGGAACACGTAAAATCGAAGAATAAAAGGAAAAACATGTCGATCGACCCGTATTTCATTCGTCTGCCTTTCACACTCAGTATCAAAACAGGTAAACCTAGTCCCAAATGCATTAGATAGAAACAAACATAGGGAAAAAAAAAAAAAAACAATTTCAGCATAACTTTACCAACTGTTTTTATTTCATTCTAGATTATGAATCAATTACCAACTACCGAACACGAAGAAGAAGAAAACACTGAGAAACCAAATCGAAGACACGTACTGCAAAGACAGACGACACGATACGGTTTGACTGCGGATGAAAGTCTCATAGGAAACTCATTCGAAAGTTATCTGGACGAATTTCTTCATCGATGCGTCGTTCCCGCATTGGCTCTTCTCATTATTTTGATAACATTCCTAGAAATGAAGCCAGGTCCTGGAACGAGCGACCGAGTTATGGGTGCGAGTTTAATAGTTGCTGTTCTAACGACCTGCACATGGACGGCAGTGAAATGCGTGATACGGTGATATTACGACGACATTTAGCAGAGTTGCATTTAGGACTCGACTGTGATAATTCCCCATCCTTGAACGTATGTCTTTATTTATCGCACGACTCATTGTGGCTATTTTACGATTCTTGCAGCTGTTTGATGAAATAACTTTTCTGAAATTGAGTAACAGCTTTATTTATTGTTTTGTATGTATATACTCTGATAACACGGGCTATATATTTGTACAAAGTTTTTCTATTAAAAGTTTATTAACTGTAGCAACACAGTGTCATCTTGCTTTATGTGCAGTGCCGTCAACACGCGACATCTGGCGGTGGGAAGTGAAAGTAAAATATAACCACCTGATGCGCGCTTGTCAGTTATGCAAATTTCGAGTGGTAAAGTGGAAATTGTTGTTTGATTTGTTTTTTTTGTTTTTTTTTCTAAGTTAAAATCCTTTGGAAAGAGGCCAGCGTAAGTTTTTATAAATAGAACCCCGCGGATAAAATTCTTTATCGCTTTCGCCATCGTCGTATTGGAATGATGGATGATTGACAAGCCACCCGATGAACTTTGCCGATGTTTGCGGCAGCGAAACACGAAGATCCGAAACGGCGGTCGTTTGGGTTTTATCTTCTCGTCGTTTTAATACGTCCGGGTAGTGCTCCCAACCCACATACGTAAATCCTAAACGATTTCTACTTTCTTCGACTGCAGCGTTATCTTTTTCATCATCGGTCTGTGTCTGAAAAGTGGAGAAAACAAAAGAACTGATATCAGATCATTACCCAGAAAGAGATTTAAAAGTTGAACACTGAACCCATTTTAAAAAGGAAACGGATCTGAATTATTGACGAGAAATGGATTAGAATCATTTCAAAGTTCCTGTACGGTTTATCGGGCTGGGATATTTTTTCCCTTTTCGTTTCCTGTCTGTTTTTTTTTTTGCGTCTACAGCGACTGTTTCAGTTTATGTGCGATTTCGAAGCGAAATGTAAAGAGGGAAAAAAATAAAAATAAAATTGAAAATATGTTGTGACTGTTGTGTGCGAATAGACGGACATTTCGGTTATGTCTTTGTAGTTTATCATTAAATTTATTTGACACTTTTCAGGATTTCGTCTCTCACTCTGAGAAAAATTGAGCTGAGTTTGCTTGTCTCCTGTAATAACTTTTTTACGTCAACAAAAATTACTGTAAATTTTTTTTTTTTTTTTTTTTGAAAAAAAAAAATGAGATTAAAGCTTGTGAGGAAAAACAGAAATAAAAGTTTCGCAGATAAAATAAATAAAGTTAGACGGTGAAGCCGAACCGTACAATCACAATAACAATAATAAGGGGCATAGCAGAGCGAGATGGAAAGTAAATTTCTATTCATGTCGAAGTATAAACGTGAAGCAATATCAGTTATAATTGTATCGCTCACGAGTCTCAGTTTAATTTTCTCCTTTTATCACAGGAGTCAGATGATGGTAGCGTGCTTGAATCATCCACATTTATGACTCATCAACTAAAGAATTCGCTTCCACTTTAATCTTGACCAATCTCTCAAAGTTACTTTTTATGTCTTTTCTTACTCTTCAGCCGAGACAAGATGAGAATTCTCGCTCTTGGAATCTTTTGTCTACAATTGCTCAAGATAAAAGAGGTTTTGCGCAAATGGATCTTCGAAGTCGTTGGATACATGTCATCTTAAAATGCTATTTAAAGTTTAAAAAAAAAATTAATCTGTTTTATATCTGTAACTTTGGTTTAAAATTTCTCGTTCAACCAAGCATTAAAATTCAGAAATGATCATACGGTTCAATTGGCATCTTTGTGATTCCAAGTGCAGACGCCGAGATGACTTTTGAAAGTTCGTTGCGTCATTTACATGTTTCACGGTTACAGTAAATAAATACCGTAGTAAAAGATGTTTCTTCTGCATTTAAAGTCGCTTTAAATCAACGATATTAAAATTAGAAGAGACATAAAAGGCATTTTTACAGTGAAATATGCCAAGTTTTCAACATTTTTATATAGTTTTGGCGTTGTTTCCTGATATGATAATAAACCCGATTATACGGTTTGGTCATTTGGCTATTTCTCTGCTGCAGTTTAGTTTATGGTGAAGCGAACATAGTTTTCTTTAGAAAAGTCTACATTCACTTTGTACTATTGCCTCATTTTCAGCTTATTTAATGCGCTATTGTGTAAGTGCATATAAGCCAAAAATCCTCACATGTTAGCTATTCTTCATGAATAAGAATTTTACGATATTTTTCTCCAGTAACAGTATCTCGCCAAAGTCTCTTTTACGACCGAGCCCACAGTGCAAGTTGCTCTACCAAAACCGACCGTGGGCACACCAGATATTTCATGTGCAATTAATTTTAACTTCGCCCATCGCAAGTCATCCTCGACCATTAGGCTTAATTTGGACACCAAATTGGGCCCTAAAATCTTATACCGTCTACAAGATATGGGTGAGAGCAGCAACGCTTATGAGTAAAATGCTTGGCTCCGGTGCCCCAGCGTTTTTATTGAGTCGTCAATTGCAGGGACGGATGATGACAAAACGTGCAAAAGGTTGGTTAAAGTCAACTAAAAATAGTCACGGGATAATCTTTTCATTAATCACGAAAGACGATTATTAAAGTCTACGGGTTTCAATTTCGAGCGTTGCGTATTTCACCCGTTATGGCCGCATATGCTACTGGAGGTAATTATTCCGAGACATTTACTACATTTTAACTAATGTCATTGCTGCGAAAAAATTATGCTGCAACACTACGACGCTTTTAATTTGGTTGCTTTTTAAGTTGTAATTTTTTTTCTCCTTCTTCGTTTCCTTTCCTTTTGCTTAGTTTGCATTTATTTTATTACAGCTCAAGTTGGAAAACTTTTGTCTGTACGAGGTGACATAAAATGACCAGAGCACCTTAGCTTTTTATGACTTCCATCTTTCCTGCAATGCCTGAAAAGGCATTCCATTAATTCCCTCCGGAGGACACATTTTAGAGTTTATTAGGAACGTTAAAAATTAAACAACATCAAACTAATGTAAAAGAAAGTTACGATTTTGACAGTCAGCTAATTGGATGTTGAACAAGTGATTTTCAATCTTTCGCTTTGCACACGTTTTTAACTGAAATGATGAAGTATTTAAAATTGGATAATTTTTTTTTTTTTTTTTTTTTACAGATAAAAGAAGACGAGTTTGAAAGTTAAGCAGACTACATTCCAGATGGTTGTTAAAAATTGATGAAATAAATTAATGAATTATTGAGTGAGAAAGTTAATTTAAATGTCTTTTTCATCTTACACATTCAATTCAGAATACATATTAAAAATTTCCATCTTTTTTATTTTTTTCGAATGACAAATAAATCAATAACACATACAATATTTTCCTTTCTATTTTTGAAAAAGTCAGTTTTTAAGAGAGAAAAAAAAAATTTCTTTTTGAAACCATTAAATGCAGATGACTGTTCTTCACTAAAAGGGAAATGCATCGGCATAAATGTTTCAAAAAAGAAACTTATATGACCAAGAGGCTTTACAAATCGGATCAGACACTGTAGTAAAAGTGGTATTTTGAAAAGTACTAGGTATGCTTAAAAAAATACGCCTTCGTCGACTAATATTTATTCCCCAGGTGTAAGTGGTTTAATGGCGGCGATTTCGAACAAGGCAGCCGGCCGTAGCTTACGACTTTCATAAAGTAAAGAGAGATTTCCAAGTCGTCGTGCAGCGAGACAGTTATGAATATCTACTGGCTTTTGCAGCTGTTCACGAAAATCCATCGCAGTCAACCGTCTGTAACCTGATACGACATAAGCAGGTAAAGATGAAACGGATAAAAATGGCGCCAACATTTAAGTCGAGATTAATTCCGCCCTCCGATTACGAGTTTTTCCATTTCGGCATTAATACCGAGTTATGTTTTATATCCACACCAGACGGAATATGAACTTTGAGTCGAGCCGGCGCCGTTACTTTTCCAAATAATGTCTTTTACATGTGTTGAACAAAACAATAAAATTGCCCTCAAAACTCGGCATTGGGCATAAACAGGAGCTGCATAAAAACGGGCTTATTACATTACCAAGATTACTATTTATTTAGACACATTACGACTCATATATCATTTCAAAAATGAAACCAACCTTGATAAAAGATAAAGTCAGTCGTGAAAAGAATAACTTTTACTTTTTCCCTTTCCCTTTTTCTTAATATCAGCAATAGCCAAAATCCCATTCCTCATGAGTCATGTCCTTGTTTGAACAACGACAGAACATCGTCTTCCCATTAATAGTTTACACAGACAAAAGTAAGAATAAATACTCTTTGCTGCCCACAGTGCACAGAGACCGCAGACCGTTAAGATAAAGAAAAGATTTGCTTCTTTTTACTTGGTCTACACCATATCTTTACGCATCAAATCCTATTCTCTCCTATAAACATACACCCACAAGGAAAAACGAAAACCCAACTAAGGACTAAGGTGAACATAACCATACAATTATTTTTAATGATCTTGTTGTAGTAAAATTTGTATGAAACTTTCTCCCGACTTTCAACTTAAGTTTTCTCCCTTTTTTTACTGTTAAAGCAAGACTAGCATATTAACATGATAAATAAATGTCAGATGGCAACGCTTTATAGCTGAAAAAAAAAAGAGGGGAAAGAGTTTTTCTTTGGGAATGTCGAATTTATATGAGTATTCACCTTTAAAAAGTATATACTTTATCGAGCGTTGCAAATCTATTCCACATTTTGACCAGTTAAAATATATTACACGCAGGTTCTAATCATAAAGACCAAAAGAATTCGCTATCTGGAGAAAAATATTTCAGTTAAGTCAGTGATTTCTAGTCTGCTTCCTGCTTATAAAGCTTCGTCGGAGATGTAATCAACAATGAAAAAAGAGAACCAGTTATGTGATCGAGTTAACAATGAAAAGAAGAGAGAGAGAGGATATAAAATAGTACGGGCTTTTTGCAATGAATTCTAACTAAGGATTATTACTGTGGTAACAAAATCCTACTTGTTAAAGGCGATCGAGTGTATTAGCGGATGACAGAACTTTTTTCTCATATGTCAGTTGATTATGTTATAGGTGCGTTAACCCTTTTGATTGTATCTGCTAAATGACAAAGTGTCAATCATGGTTTGCGTTTATTGTGTGCAATTGGAAATTGATAAGACTCGAAGTTTAGTAGTTCACATGATGAAATGTCTCTTTTTGACAATCAACACACATTGTAGGTAATGAGCAGGAAGTGAAGTAAAGTCATTTTTTAACAAATTTAATTCACGATTTTCCACCATTAGCATAAGTGTTAAAAGTACTTGGCAACTTGTTTATTAAAATGTAGTAGTAAAACAAGTTTTGGGAGATGGCGTGGGTGGTTTTAGTAATGTTTTCCTTCTAAATGACCATAATTTAAAGCGAGCTTAATATCAGAGACAAGCAGTTTAAAAGAAGCCAAGTTAAAATAGCAAAAACAGTCTAAATCAGTTTAAAATTATGATGCCAGCAACACTCAGGAGACCAATTACAATGGCGCAGTATTATCCGAAAATGCACCCGAACGCCCGCGAGTAATATAGAGTCGGTTGAAAGGATGAAGTTTAATGTGGAAAATAAAACTAAAAGAAATTAAATCAAAAAATATACAAATACACAATAACTGGGGAAAAGGAGTAATGAAATGAGATTCAAATGAGTGCAAGTCATTACCCCCGGCGTTTTAATGAGCCATATAGAAATGTTATAACACTTTCTTCCATCTCAAGCAGGGGTTTAAACAAGCTGCAGTCTGTCATTTGACTTTCAAAGGTTCCCCCTTTGCGTGGCATTGCAGTGGGAGTTAATTTGAAGACAGCCCACTCACTCACAAAACAAAATTAGCCTTTTGGCCGCTAAGAGCCACTGTGCGCACAAATGATCAACCTAAGGAGTACGGTAGTTATGAAAATTATATCAAGTTTTATACACTTTTTTTTTTCTGCTTTTAATATTACCAAAGAGATGAAAATTAATTAAAAAGAATGAGATACCGACTCGGAGCTTAAAAAAAATACAAATGACTTGTTTGGGGAGTCGTTAAGCGAAGGTGAAATTTGTTTGTACTTTATACTAAAATAAAAAAAAAAAAAAAAAAAATGAAAAAATTATAATATTTTCTTAAAGCAAAAAGTTTTTAGAAAATCTTTTCGGTCCATTCCAATGCAGTGACGCTGCTGAGAAAAATCCTTCGTGATTTATTTTTATTTGCGACAAAATTTGAAATGTAGCAAATCACATTACATTGCGTATCGTGCTGCTAGATGGCTACTTATTTTGTATTCCACCAATGAAAAATATTTATATTTTGTAGAGAGTTGAAAATATTTATAGGGTATCACTCAGATTTAGACATTTTTTTTTCTCCCTTTTCTTTTCTCTTTCTCTTTTTTTTTTCATTTTTATTTTTGTTGAGCTCATCTGATTAACTGTTCGGTCCACATGAACTTGGCTTGAATGGAAAGAAGTATGGTCTGAGGAGTAAGCGGGAGTCTAGGGTCGTTTTACTGCATCACGTTTTGGGGCGGGAATTTATCACTCAAGCATCAAAATGGGTTAGGGAACATATAGTCATAACCTTAATAGCCGCAGACGCCATATTGTTTCAAGCAATAATCCTCTGGCGCCAACCAGGGACGGTGTAAAACCAAATGTGAGCCTTTTATATTAATGAGGATGGAAAAGACCAAAACTTTAGAAATTCTCGTTTTATGAAAATAAAAATAAAAAAGAAATAAAAGTTTTTATACTTTTTAAAACAGTCTGGACTTTTTTTGGTGTAATTTTTATATACCGATGTGTATACTGTATACAGTATACCAGTACAGGATGATTTAGAATTAGTGTTACCCCCAAATAACTCAGTAATGGTTGAAGATGTGTTTGATCTGATGATGACATTGTATAGGAAGTTGGGTGTGGCAAATCTAATTGTAACAGAATTTTGACATTGAAGGTCATCTTCAAGGTCATTCAATTTGTAACTTTTTTATTATTAAAAGTCTATATTTTTAAAGTGAAGTTATAACTGTTTACGTTGACAGCAAAACTTTGATTCTCATTTTTTTTTTTTCCCAGGACTCATTTTTAGACTAATTTGACTACGCTCAAATTTCTAATTGAAAATTTTATTCTCTCTCCAATAATAAAAAAGTTATAAATTTAATAATGACCTTGACGATGACCTTGAAAGTAAAAAATTCTGTCACCATTAGATTTGCCACACCCAAATTTCATATACTTGTACAATGCATCATCAAATCAAACATCTTCAACTATTAGTCCATCACTAAGATATTTGGGGGTAACACCAATTCTATAAATATATATACTGTATATATATAAAATATATATGCGGTACGGTATATATATAAAGATGGACGAGAAATGTACATTTGCGTGGCTATTTAACATTCTTGTCTGGTTTCGTCTCAGGTCGAATAGCGTCTGGAGTTAGAATCACTGATGTTTCCTCCACCTGCCACGACCTCTGGTGGGCCCCGCGGGATGCTGGTGGCTAACTTGGAGAAATGAACACAGAAGCAACAGATGGACTTGGTTCGGCTCATGGGAATCACTTGCATTATTGGATAACAGCAGAAACCTATGGAAAAGGGGAGAGAGAAGAGAGAGAGAGAGAGAAGCGCAGAATAAGGGAAGGGAAGGGAAGGGATGGATGGGATGGGATGGGTTGTAGTAGAAAGACTCTTTCACCTTAAGGGCGAAGAAGACAGATGACACGATGGCTAGTTTCGTTCGTGCATTGCTTTTCAAAAAACGAGCACGTTCTAAGCTACATTTACTGCCTTTACAACCGTTTTTTCAAGTTAAAGTAATAAAAACGATAATAAAAATCAGACTTTTAGAAATATTACTCGGTATTTGAGAAGTTACTCGTGTGTTACACAAATTACTTTACTTTTCGCATATTCCTAACTTCACCTATTTCGACTCGATCTGATCTGATCGCACTTTGCTGCGATGCACGTGAAAGTGTGAAGCAAAGTTTTCTAAGAGTGGGAAGCGACACAGACGCCAGCGCCACCTATAGACGTCTGACTGGAATAAATAGAGGCCGTTAGGCTGCCATTAAGGGACGATGCGTGGGTGGTGAGGGCGTAATCTTCGATTAACGGCTCCGTGCGTCGTCCCGCCACCAGGAGCATCATTATTCTTCTCGCGTGTAATTCGTTGCCTGATCGCTAGGTGGCGCCTTGGCGTGCGCTGGCTGGTTTGTGTAGTGTTTCTTATTGCCCTTGGGAGTTTTTTAAGGTTGGTTGCGAAGGATTGGTTTATGTTTAAATTATTAACCTCGTAAAGGACATCTTAAAGATTTCAGCCATTTTTTCGAGGAGGAAAGTTGTAAAAATTTATAACTTTCTTTTTTCTCTTGGCTAAATTATTGATTTGCGATAGGGAAACATTTTCATTTTGGATTTTATAAGGAAGAGTGATGGGGGGTTGTTAGTGATTCTTTTAAGCTTACTGCTTGTGATGGCGCCAGTCACAAAACTTGATGGTCAGAAAAGAAGCACTTGGCCACGAGTGCGTAGGTGTAAGGGAGAAGTCTCGCCCCCTTGGGGAAACGCTTGGTAAACTGATTGACTCGTCTCTCAGGTTTGTTGCTTAGCAACAGGTACATGGATGTAACTTTTTTTTCCTTTCCCTGCAAACCCTAACACGACATGCTGACGCCTCTCTTCTCTTCTCTTCTCTTCTCTTCTCTCGCTCTTGTTTTCTTGTCTTGTCACAAGGTGATGTGCATCGACCGAATAAACGTCAAGTATCAATAGATTTACCTGTTTAAGCGCTTTCAAAACGCCTGTACGTTTAGTGTTTGACGTTTCAGTTTGGGTAATGTTGTTAATGATCGAGCTAAAAGGCCATAAGTTACATCTTGCTTGATTGGAAAACACATAAAACAGAACGCACTTGTATTCATCCGCATTTATAGACACACATTTATATATATATATAAATATGAGTATACGGGCGCAGCTGTTAAACTGTAATAAAATTATAGCGCTGTCCTTTTTCTGGATTTATGAGTGAACATTAAAGCATAGGACAATGTGTCATGTGACAAACCTAGACAGGTGTCAAAGGGTTAAGCAAAGTATAACAATTTATAGCGAGCCAGGATGGACTGGCACTTATGCGCTTTGATTAGATACCGTAACTGTAGGTTTGGTTTATAGACAAACTTGTAAGTTGCAGTTGAAACACATAGTGCAATTTGTTTAACAAAGATATGTGTTTTGACGGTTTAATTCCTTTTTGAATGGCAAATTTATAGTTGGCAGTAAAGTTTCAATTTGGAATGGCGAATTTTATAAATTATTTTTGCCTCTCAAGTTTCTGGTGTGTTTTCTGGGTTTAGTTTTATTTTATTTGTCTTTTCTTTTCCTTTTCTCCCCTCCTTTATTTTTACATCGTCTGCTACTGCAGTGATAAAGTTGAGAAGAGTTTTTAAGACCGCAGCTAAATGTCTGCTTTTTTCTTATTGGATTTTATATTTTAGTGGTGTTTTACTCTTGCAATCCAGTTGCATATAGACAACCCTCAAATATTCTTTTGCTCACTAGACCTTGGGACTGATAGCTAATTACTCTCAACTGCCTCGATTATACTTGGTAAGTTAGATGTAACGAGCTTTGTCATTGGTCGGGAAGAAATTTCACTTCGCCTTGTTATTACAACGATAGTGAAACTTGACTTTTACGATGGTCCAAAATTAAAGTTGATAAAATAACTAGTTCATTGTACAGATTCAAACCAGTGAAAAGGAGACAATAAATATACAAAATTCCCTTAAGCGTGATTCCTTTTCCAGCAGTACGGCAATAAAAGAGTTGGAAGATGGCTCAGTGGCACACTTTTCTTTTATAAACGCTTAACGGAGGATGTAATTATTTTTATTCCAGCTTTTTAATTTAGGCTTCTAATAATGTCGAAAAGCTTTGATAATTCCTAAACGAAGGAAATGAGTTGACTTAGTTAGGGTTTTTATCACTTTTAAACGCAAAAACGAGCTGCATTTTAAGTCTTCAATGTTCATTGGCCGATCTTTCATTGGATCTTTATTTAGACTCGAAACACAATGTTGGAACAGCCAACAGCACTGAGCGAGACGAGACGAGACCACTTGGTTTTGTCGTACAATCGTAAAATGAGACTGAGTCGGAGAAAACAGTACTTATGCGATGATATGTATGGTCACTCTCAAATAGCTTACTGTACTTTTATTTCGGTGCTTGCTTTAGAAAAGAGTAAAAGAACTTTTTTTCTTCTTTTTTTTCTCCCACAATCAAACATTTCACTTTAAAGTTGCCAGTCTATAAAAGTTGGAATAAAAATAAGATGCATGGAAACATTTTATTATTGCTATTGCGGTGTTGTGTGATAGAGAATGGCATTTGTACCTAATCCGCTGAAAGCAGAAGGCAAATCCTATTTGGTCCTTCCTGGTGGCAGAATTAAGAAGATTCCAAACGCCATCTCTCATTTGAGCTTATGAGTACGATAAGTGATGGTGCCTGGGTAATCAAGCGGTAGTTTGGCGTTATGGACTTGGCTCGGGATTCACTATATAGTGAAAGCGAGTATAGCTGCGAGCGTCGAATAAAAAGGGGTAATAGAGGTGATTTGATATCAGGTGACGATATTTGCAACACGTGGGATTTGGTTTCCTGGCCTTTGATTAGTTGTACCCACTAGACTAGACACACCAAGGCAACAACAACTTGCTTGTGTGCAATAGTTTATAATAACAAGTAACACAATGCTTGTCAAGATAGTTATTGGGTTCCCTGCTCGTATCATTTTTTTATTTTTTTTTATATAAGAAAAAAAAACAAGAAAGGTACAAATTGAGTTAAACTCAATTGAAAATTTAGATTGTGAATTATAAAATTTAAATTAGTTTTTCTATTTTGTCAATTTTTTTTCTTTCTTTCTTCTCCGTTTTAATCTAAAGATTGCATGCAAATTTATACAAAAAGTGCACTTATCGATTTTGCTGTGTCATGCGAGGTTAACTAACCAGCCATTGTCTGTCGCTGTTTCTGCTGATTCCATTGAACCCTTCTAACTAAGTAATATGAAGAACGAATTCTCGGTATAGTATCCACCCACTTACATAGGTAATATAATCTTCTTTTTTTTGCATATTGCTAAGCAACTACTTTGACAACAGCAATATAATAAACATGTTTCAGTAAAAGTAGATACCTTATATCTGAATTGAATAAAAACCAATTTGATAATGCACATGCAGAGTTTAAATGTAAAGAAACAGTACCTTGTAAAAATTTCGAATGGGTATGATGGGAATATTGTGAGACTATTGTAAGAAAACTACTGATATTTCTTACATTACAAATAAGTTGAAGAAACCTCTCAACTGCCGGCAGCTAACCCAGAGTGCAAAAATGCTTTAAAACATGTCACAGTCGCACCCTTAAAAGCCGCAATAAAAGGCAGTAGTTTGCAGAAAAGAAAATATGTTGACATTTATATCAATTCTGCTGTACCAACTACTTGTAATTTCATACTACGTTGTAATCTCTTCAATTACATGGAATAGTGAAATCGCTGTGCATACTCAGACCAAATATATACTGAGTAAATTTAATGAATAAACAATTGTCGGAGATTACAAACATTAGCTTAAACGAGTTACTTTGAGCTTAATGAAAGTTTCAATGCAATAGAAATGAATTTAAATTAATAAACCGTGCCGAATAAGCTTAGAATTAATTGAAACTTATTTTCTAAAATACTTTTACTTAGTTTTAGATTGTCGTTAATTGACTTCATTCAGCTGAATTCGTAGAAAATAAGCAAAAGAAACTCACTTGTCAGTGCAGTGTATTTTTATCAATTATAACCATGTTTTGGTTTTAGAGTAAGAGTAGAGTACCCTGGCAACTTGTATCAATAAATAAAATCGAGCACTTGTCGAACTTCGGCTGCAAAATTATTTCTGGCATGTAAGGTATTATCAATTTAATCTAGCAAGAACATCAAACTTATTTGTTTCTAACATTTGGTAATTAGAAGAGCGAAATGAAGCACGAGAAAGGAACCATAACACGAAATTGTATTTAGCCAATTGTGTAATATGCCTATAGTTTCTCAGTATGTAGTCGCAATTTATTTCGGTATTTATTTGAGAATGTGGCATCATTCAATAAATCGATCGATCGCATGACCATCCAGTGCTGTGCTGGTGTAATAATTATTGGAAGCAAGAAATCTCCACTCACCCTGCACATTGCGGGTGCCAGGTGAAGTTTTCTATTGGCAGCTGCGATTTCCTTTTTGATTCTGTCTTTCCTATATAAAAATTCAATGTTTAAAAGACGTGTCAAATATAGCTATAGGTTTTTTGATAAGAATTGAAGATGTTGTCTTTCTTTTAAAGAAATGAAAAAAAATTTAGTCAAAAAAGGCTTTTTATTAGAATTGTATGGAATTGCACTTTACTGAATTTTATTGTCTGTCATCAAGTGACGTCAGTTAAGATTTGAATTGTGCTCGAGAGTCATCTCGGCAAAGCTTTTTATATAAAATATTAAATTTTGATTTTCTATTTCTCAAAATGTCACTGTAATAAAAGCTATTAGATTTGCTTTGCAGTTTAATTATCAGAAATGAGTGATTGACAGTGAAAATGCGTTTTGCCATCTTTTTCATTTTTTTTTTTAACTTTTATTTTATTTTATAAACTGATAACATGCGCCGCAGTTCTATTAATTTGATAGATGTTGTAATTAAAGGGGTTTTTCTGTGTATTTAACAAAAAAAAAATAAAAAGCAAATGACTAATTTGTTTTGAATGCAAAAATAAACTCTTTGTTATCAGCAGTGACAAATTGTTGTGTAGAAAATGTGCCAAAAGTATTTGAATATATAAATTACGCTACGTAATTAAAAGTAATGGAGGGAAGTGCAAATCTGATGCGTAATTTAAGAAGAATTACAATTTATTCGTGTTGTTAAAAAAAAGCCATTGTGGTTGTCTTTACCACAAAAGATCCAAAGATACAGGCGATTGTCTTTTTACAGGTTTCGCTATCGGTTCGAGTCTGACTTCGACGCCACTGCGAGTTGCCATGGTGACAGTAGAACAAACACCGCAAGCCTTACACCACGACTGCAAAAATTTTACAGATTGGAACAAAAGACATCATTTTTCAGTCGTGTTTTGTCTCACCTGACACTAGGTGACGATGCAGTCATGCGACGGGAAAAGACACGGCCAAGTGAGCAACTACGGTAGCCCCCGCCTAGAACCGCTGCGCCCATCTCGTCACCATGGCAATAGGAAACAGACTGTCAACACAACTCCTGAGTGTCGTATAACCCACATGATCAATACCCCTACCTTGATTCAACCTGTTCCAAGAAGATTTTCGATTGGCCGTGGCCATGTAAAATTCAGAATGTGCTCGCTGCATGGAGACTTGCGGCCTTGCGGTGAAATTTGCATGAATTATACACGTGCAAGATAGTTTTAATCAATTAAAAAGTCTGAAATAGGAGTTGGAAGCGATTACAAAACAAACGGAGCACGTCTATTTGCTTAACAACTTGGTATATTAAGTAGCTCATTGCGAGATTAGGATTTGCAAAGTTAATCCTCCACATAAATTTCTAATATCTTGGATCAATATTGCCCTCATCCTTTATTTTCCTTTGCAATTTATAATCCAAATTAATTTTCTAAGAGAATTAAAGACAAGTTGTTTACTTTCTAGGAAAACTTAAAATCAAAAACCCTTCTTCCTTTAAAAAAAAAAAAAGGGGGATAAGAAATTATCTTTCTTGCTGTCAACCCTTTCCCAGACCTAAGAAGCAAATTTTACCCTTCCCCTTTTCTTATTGGGCACCTACTCCCTTCCCCTTCTTTTTCCGCCAGTTTGTCTGGCTGCTCACCCTTTTAGACTCGGTTTCAAGCTCGCCCTCGCCGTCTGGCTCGCCCGCCTCGCCCGCCTCGCCTCGCCTCGCCTCGCCTCGTCCGCGCACCCGTCCGCCTGCCTCGATCACCCCGCTCCCCACTTTCCCTCGAGTCATGTCGCCGTCACCGGTAAATTTACTCGGCGTGCAAGGCCGAAAGCTCGCACAAAGGTTGCAAATTCAGTGAGCAAGGCAGCGTGCTGCGCGGATTGAATCCGCTGCCCCGATATCTGAAGGATTTTCGAGCTGAAATTAGATCAATAAGTTCGTCTAGCCAGCGCTCCGACGGATTTCGGCTTGTGCGCATGTGGTTGTGCGCAAGGGGGAAATGATGGCGGCGGGCCGAGCGTGACAAGTTGTGCGGCGATCGCGGCGGACAAGGGACTTTATGATTGCACTATGGCGCCGCGGGTTTTCCATCATCCTCCCATGGCTGAAGGAGAGTCCCTATTTTCCTAGACATGCTTTTGTGTCTTGGTTTGATTGGTAAGTAACGATCGGTGTGGCAAGTCAAAAAAAGCGATCATCGAGCGGGGCCAACGATCGGGAGACCGGCGCTGTGGCTACGGGCTCCCGGGCTGTGGTTCAGCAGTAGTCGTGCTACTACTTCCGGCTGTCATGACCGGGTTTCTTTGGCCGGCAATCGCTTTTTATTACTTATATTTTTCAATGTAATTATCACCGAATGATTTTGCTTTTTCTCTTTTTAGCTGTACTGCTGTATGATACAGTGTTTGGCAGTGGTAAGTACCGAATTTCACTCTTAAATTTGCATATATTTTAAAATATATTTAAGATAACCACAATTTTACGTTTAAAAATACGAATTTCACTTAAATTGTGCATGCAAACTATTAAATTTAAAGGTGAAGTGAATCTTAAAGGTAAAGTCGACAGACGTTGAGGTTATTTATTGAGGAAATAATAGGAAGATAAATAGCAATCTGCAGTAATCAGATGTGTGTGCTTTATTTAAATTTGTTTAAACTCGATAAAAACATGGTATTTGCATTTTGCCTTCTCCACACCATCTGGGCAGAGTGCAAATAAATGTGTTGGATTTCGTTAGGTCGATTCTGGCTCAGTGGCCTGTCTGCCAACTGTCTCGCAATGGAGTACTTGCTTTATTTATTGATGTATTACTGCTCATTTAATGTTTTATTTATCCTTCAATTTTATTTTTTTTATTTTTTTTTCGAATATGAGTTTACTTTTTTTGGCTTGTTGCTTGGGAAGTGGATGAAATCGGGTCGAAATGTCTGTAAATAGTTTTTCTCTCTATTCGTCCTTAAAAGGAGGTGGTAGTTTAGCCCTCAAAAATTTTTATTGTGATGTTTAGTAAGATTTTCTGGCGTTTAGATGAGTCCTAGACCTCTTTTCTTATTGGAAAATATTGTGCTACTTTTTTATTTTTGTTTTCTTACTTCTTATTAAAAAAAAAAAAATATTACAAAGCTACATTTTCTATTTCACCTTTTCCAACCAGTTCTGACGCTTGACTTCTCCTTTTAATATTTTTCAAGTACTTCTCATTTTTTGAAAGTAAAATTTTACATATAACTCAAAAATTTGTAATAAAAAATGAAAGAAATGAAAAAATTAATAAATAAATGAATGAAAAATTCAAGTTTCACCAACAGATCTTAAAAATTAAAATCAATATCCAATTGAATATTTAAAAGTACACAAAATTATTAATTTATATTTATATGAATCTAAAGTAAACATTAAATTCTTAGTTCTAAAATTTAAAAAAAAATATTTTTTTATTTTTTAACTTGATTCACCATTTTTTTTTATTCATCCCCATTTCTTTGTGATCACAAGGGGTATGTATGAGCTTCTGGTCCAAAGGAACATCTCATTCTGCAGGCCCTTAGCCAGAAAGGGAGGGAAAAGTGAAATGAGTTTGACCATGGCCCAGTAATACCGGATGGAAGTCTTTTGACCACTGCAGGGTGAGGCCCTAACTGGACACAGTGATTTTTTTCTCTCTTTTCTTCTCCTCATCGTACAATTGAATTGACGAGATGAATTGCGTGAAGGGAGGCAGTTAGGCTTAGCTTTAAATGGATGGAAAGGGTTGTGGCTTGAGTGAATATAAATCAGAAAATCAATAACAATTTATATACACTTTTTGAAATTTTCATCAACTATGCAAATTTCTTTATTCTATAATTACAGTTTAAATTTTTACTTTTACTTTTTGGTAAATGAGTAAGTTGACATTCAGTGGCAATTAGCAGAAATAAAAGAGATGGCAAATGACTTTAGATTAACACTAAATTCAAATGAAGGGGTGGAGAAAGATAGGTTGTCCTGGTAACTGATGGATGTGGGTGGTGGTGGCCTTCACTGTCTGTAAATGTTTTTATTAGTGATCTCAACTCATTTTATCCCCGGGCATATTTTGCAAGGTTAGAAGACTGCATTATTGTCTGGCACTGCACATGTATAATTTATTTTTAAATTTTACCCGCGAAAATAATTGTGACTAGGCGGGCGAATTAATTAGTACAAATTTAAATTAGTTTTTATGTTGAAAAATTTTATTTTTAGTATTTTTTTTAGAATTATTTTTTTTATTTTTTTTATTTTTTGTGGGTAGTTTAAACTGGTTCACTTTTTATGAAGTCCCCTAACAGCTGGTAAAAGGGAAGGAATAAGGGAACAGATAGGGGACGTGCTTGAGAAAAGCAGAAGGGTGGGTGGGGGAAGGGAAAAAAAAACGGTACAAAAAAAAAATTGAAAGAATACTTTGGATTTTAAGATTCAAGAGGTTTTTGGGATTTGTGGAGATTTTACATGATTTTCGGATTTTTCCAAGATTTAAGGGTATTTTTCAAGATATGCACGAATTTGAGAGATTTATTGGAGATTTCCGAGAATGCAGGTTTTAACACCACACTCGTCCAAGAAAAACAAAAGAACAAATTCTAGAAGAGCCAAAATGTTTACGCAACGCTGAAATATGTGGTAAATAATGCAGTTAGTTAGTCGGTGGTAAACGCAGTTATAGAGTGGAGTTCATTAATAGAAAAATGAATTAGTAAAAGTTTTTTTTTTTTTTTTTCAAATGATGCAATTAATTTTTGTTTGGGGGAGGGGTTGCTTGATTTAACCAGGTGTCTGGGCGTGAGCCTCGGGGTTGTCCCTTGTCTGCGAGTCTGTGATTCGTTAATTAAGTTGGTGCCATCCATAAACTGGCTCTTAATTCTTGTTTAGAAGCATATCGAGACAGCCCCGAGGCCTGTACGTTAGTCTGGACGCTTCTAGTTGAATGAGTTTTGCTGTGGCTGAGCTTGCGCTGCGTCTGCACGCGTCTGCGCCGGCTTATGGTGCCTAATCAATTTCTGTGTGGGTGTTATGACATCACGTGGATGGTGTTGGAGATGGTTTTGGATGTTGTTGAGGTTAATGAATATTCCGCCAATGTCTAGACAGAAAATGTTGCTGCACATGAAGTGATGCCAAAAAGCTAAAGTTAGAATAGAAGCAGGCGATTGTAAAATGAGGGAAAAATTACACTTGTTTAAAGCGGAAGGTGGCGGTGGGGACTGCTTATAAAATGCGAAACTTGAAAGAAAAAGTAATTGAAGAGCGTTATATTTAAGTGGAAGATTACTTTTTCTTTCTTCTTTTTTTTTTTTTTAATATGTGAAAAAGGTTTATGTTGGTTTGAACAATTTAACAATTTTTTTTATCATCTGAACCGTGGAGAATTCAGAGTACTGAATTTTGTAAGCGATTTGGGCGAGATTTAAAGAGGAACGCGTGTATTTTTTGAGAAAATCTGGCGCCAAAAGGTTGTGCGTGGTGGTTTTTGTCACTTTTCACAAGTGATTATAACACCAACGAGTCAAAAAGCCTCTCGCGTTTTTTGTTGTTGTTGATTGCATTTCCATTTTATGCACAGAAACAGGTTAATTGCTCTGTTTGTCCATAAAAATCTGCGTAATTGCCCATTTTGAGGGGGAAATATATAGATTCGGGCGAATAAAAGAATAAAATGCGTGTTTTATCAGCCATTCTTTGCTTTTTATTTATTTATTTATTTACTATTTTTTGTGCGAAAAGGGGTTCGGGATTGGATAGCATTGTAAACGGAAAAAATGAAGTCCAATGATTGTGTGAAGCAGGTGAGCTCGTTTCAACCACTTAGCAGTATGAGTCAGGCGTCGGTTTTATCTGTGGAATTCTGTGTGCAGACAGTGGCTGCACGCGTTCGACGCGGGGATACCGACTCGGGGGTAGGTGACAGCCTGTCAGGACTCAGGAGGGGCAAGTCCTGCTTGCATTTTTGTCAATCTGCCAACTGGCGATTTTCAAAGGGCACATTTAACGTTTTATATTTTTGTTTATGGCAGCGCGCGATGGCAGCGCGAGAACAGAGCATTGGGCCCATAAAAAAAGTTAATATTTTAAATGGGCTCTAATTATCCACATAATTCTCTAATTCGCTTTATGAAATGATCAGAGGGCCATCTGCTTGTAAATTGAGTGAAGAGAAAAAAATGTTACGTAAGTCCCTCATTGGGAGTCGAAGGGTTTAACGTGAAAAAGTTGAACGACGAAGACGAAAGACATTGATAAATTACGCTGAATTAATAAATTAATTAATTTTGCCGAACTAGTCCTCGGGGACGTTTGAGTCAGTTCTCAATTGTGACTTGTCTCTTTTTTTTTTTTTTATTATTATTTCGAGCACTAGAAAAGTAATTTTCATATAATGAAACACGTGGAGCTGGGATTGCAATCACGAGTTTACTGCAACGAGGTTAACTGCTTGCTTACGCCAACGAGACAAACCAGAACGGAGAAGAGAAGCCATGCAAATGTGTTGACCAGGATAGACTGCTTGATCATAAGCATAGGTCGTTGCTCGTGGAGCGTGGGTGGGTGGGGAGGAGGAGGACAGTACTAGGGACTGACTGGTCTCGACTCTCGAGGTATTTTCAAGAATGCGATATATTTGGAGGAAGCTCTGTCAGACTATGACAACCTCGCGTGGCACTTTGCCTCTACGTTACACTTTTTTCCTGGCTCCTTACAAATTAAAGGGTTATTTTTATTATTTTTTATTTTTTTTGGTTTCATTTACATTTGCTCTCAGTTGTACAATGAGGTAATCATGTGACATGTCCGGCGCCATTTTTTTTCTTGCTTGGTCTTCGTTTGATAATTTTTTTCTCTAAAGGTCATATTAAAGCACGACTATGTCTGGTTTCTCTGAAATCGGTTAATAGTTTGGATTTAGGCCTAATTCTCGTGGGTTAACGTGGGAAATGTCATCTGCGGTTTGAATTTGGCTTAATTTTAATGACTTATTTTCTAGAAAATTTCTCTGCGGGGGGGTTGCAAGCTGGAAATTTCAGCGTTGCCCCCTGGTGGTGGATTGGAAAAGCAGTTTTCTGGGATCTTGGCTTGTTATAATACATAACGGTTGTTGTTTTTGGTTTTGACACTGTCATTTCAAGGTTAGATACAGATAGGTTTCTTAATTTTGCGTGTGAAAAAAACGAGATAAATAGAGTACAGTTAAAAAGAAAGTCGTTCAACTAGTTGTGCAAGGAAGAAAACTCGCTTGGCTCTTTATTTTTTTTCCTCCTTTCTTTGCCCCTTTTTTAACTTTTTTTCTTACCTAACCACTTTCCAAGGGGAAGTTTAATATAAAAGAGGGTTAAGGATTAAAATGTAAAGCAATAAGCGCACGTTTAAAAGGGTTAGGTCCACAAAAGGTTTAAAGGTCTTGGTAAAGTGGACGGGCGAGTTGATGGTTTGGGTTTCATTTGGAGATGTTTTAAAGCTAAAATTGTTTTCCAGATGAAAAATTCGTGGCGTGAGATTTTTATTTTTATTTTTATTTTTTTTGTGTGGTTTTATGTTTTGTATGTATTAAAAACTGGAATCAATGAAGGGTGTCGAGGTTAGGTTTGCGCAGTTTTGATAGTTGCGCACACTCAGTTGGAAGTTTAAGAGATGAAAAATGAAATTTGAGGGAAATATTATTAGCGAGGAAAAAAGCGCTCACTCTGCTGAATAATTTAACTTGTCAATTGCACAGCGCACTCGATCAAATTAATGATTCTTAAACATTGCTTGTAAAACTACAGACTGGAATTGTGTCGCAAGCAAAGATAATTGTTTTTTTTTTTTATATTAAATTTTGGTTTTATTTTCTCCTACATGATTTTTTTAATTCAATGAAATTTTATATCTTTGCTTGTTGCGTTTTACAATATTTGCCATCTACCGGCGTAATTGAGAATTGCTTAATCAGATGTATGTCATTCAATCAAAGAGAAAGATTCGTGATTTTCGGTGTTTGAAAAAAACAACAAATTTGATCTAAATTTTGATGATTTATAGGCATTTACAATATTTAACTTTATTTTTTTCCTTAAGAAATTTAGGAAATTTCTGATTTTGTGTTTTTTGCGAGTAATTTTAGGTTTATTTCATTGATTTAGCCTTATTTCACTTAACTTCTAAAGTTAGGCCTATTTATCTTTTATACAAAGTAATAGTATAGCAATATTATGATTTTTAATTAGAGGAGTCAGACAGAGCGATTTACAACGTGTCTGGCTTCGTTGCATAACTCGGATCAGTACATTTAAATACAAATGATATTCATTTTTCTAAGTATACACGAACAGGTTTGCCACAAATAAATTCTCATTGTGTGGTTTGCTCCTTAATTAAAATAATAACGATATTTAAAATTAATCAAAATGGCTGCCGCCATAAACCATTGCCATCATATCAAGTATAATTTAATACTAAAAAACTTCACAAATAAGCTTTAAATTACTGGGTAAATTCAAATTTTTAAAGGTCAAAATCAATTATTTTCTTCTAAAATTTTTTTCCTTTTTTCTTTTTACTCAAACCGATATTATGGGTCTGAAATTTTTAAAGCAACCCTTGACGAAATTTACGACTTGGCAGAAGTAAAAATTTTTTCTTCTGTTTCCTCTCCCCACTTCCCTTCCCCCTCTTTCTCTTACTCGCTCTCTCCAGCGTCCTTTTCCCCCCCAGGACTCACTCCCCGGACTTATGGTCATAAAATGGCCAGAATCAGAGCAGTGTCGTGTTGAAAAAGTGATGGGTGACCATCTGACCAGCGGTCATTCTCTTTTTAAAAAAGAAATAAAAAGAAGAAAAGAGGGTAAAGCATTAAAAAGGAAAAAAAAAAAAAAAACTGTTGCCTGATTTTCATTTGAATGCAGAAATAGATTTTTTTTATTCTCCAAATAAGTCACAGCTGTTCTATTGGGTTGAATGATTCATTCAATTTTTACACAGAATGATGACAGTACAATACTCATTGATACTGAATGAAATCAATTTTTTTTTCTTCTTCTTTTTACTTTTTCCTTTTTGTGGCTGTAACATTTGTTTGTATGGTGAAATTTCTTTACTCATTTGCTCTAATAGCTAATTGTGTAAGTTGAATGAATGTTGGATCAATTGTTACTACATCAGGTGATTTTATGTACCTGGCTGTATTGCTAATTAGAAACCTTGTGCAGATGTGTAACTAAGAGTTGCGAAAATAGTTTTACAATTGTATGATGTAGGAAGCTATTATAAAAGTAAAACTCAAAAGTGATGAATATATTTCTATAAACAATGTATTTTTTTAATACAAGGTGTTTCAAAATTATTGATCCTTTTTTAAAATTGAATATAAAAATAACTATTTATGGGATATTAGTGAGTTTTTGGACAACACAAACCGTTATAAATTTAAAGTTGTGCCTTATAAATAATTCTATGTTAATGCATTTTACAAGAAAATAAGAACATAAGCTATTAATTAATGAGATTTTGGACGTATATAGAAACCGTTATAATTATACTGCTATATACTTATATCCTTATAAATGCTTATGAGTTATATGCATTTAGTAAGAATCTAAGGCAATGACTGTATAATTACAAGGAATTTGTACCTGTCTGATAACTCGCTATTACTGGGATTTAAATGAGTTATTTACTTAACTTAAAAAGATTTTTTCGCCCAAAATCTCAGGTTGATACTTCCAGTAGAAAAAAGTTATTCTCAAAACTTGAACTCGATCACTGCCCAGCATAGACATCCATTGATTAACTGGTCATTTTAATACATGGGTAGACACACGGGGATTATTAGAAGTTTCGAATTTCAACCTTTGGTTATTCAGGAAACTCTAATTCAATGTTAACAATCTCAGAAAAAAAAAGAGATTTTTGCATTTTACGAAATAGCAATTTTGCGTGTCTAATTTGCGTTTTTAACCCTCGTGTGTGGTTTAGCGAAGCGAAGGGATAAATCGGATTTGATGTTGTTGGCTTTATCATAGAGCTTCACAATATATATACTGTATATCTCCATTTTGAGTGGATGAAGCCGCCGTTTCCATGACAACTGCACAAACTGGCGACACTAGAGAAAACATTTGCATAGATGTGAATGAGGGAGAAAATGCAGTAAATCTCCAACATGGAAATGCCATTTGTCAGCACTCGCTTATTTGATGATGTCTCTTTAAAGCGCCACCACGGCGCTGCACATCTTACCCTTTGCTTACCTTTTTTTTTTTATTCCGCTGTTGATGGTATCCATCTGAATAAAGTTAAGACTATTTCCATTTTTTCCTCGAATCGTATCAGCTTTGATAGTCTGAATGAGGTTCTTTGACTTGGAACTTGATTTGAATTTTAACTCTGTCGTTTTAGGGTGATAAAATTATAAATGGCGACTTCAACTTTAAATTTCCCCACAAAAACAATGTTAAGAGAGAAAAAAGTAAAAACTAACGATGTAATCCGCAATTGGTGCCGTTTAGAATATTTTATTCAATGAGGTTTGAATGAAAATGTGTTTGGCAATGGATTGTCTCACGAGGCATTCCCACGAGTCGAGTTGGTTGGCGCCATTTTTCTTTTTTCAAACCCGTCTCTCAGGGCAAAAAATTAGGAACAGTTACTCGGAAATTGATATCAGTTTCTATATAATTTGGAGGGACAAAAAGTTTTAAATTTTTTTTACGCGCACTGTTAAATTTTGCATTTGGCCATTAGGCTTTTCTATTGCAAATTTTAGTACCGCCACCTAGTGGGCTTTAGCTTTTCTGGTAACGCCTCATTAATAGAAAACCTAAAGCCAAGCTTTGAAAAAAAATACAGAAAGGCGCGAAATTGGTTTAATAATTCATTGTGAAAATAGAAAATAAAGAATTACATTGTTTTTCTACTGTATTTACACGATTAAAGTCAGTAAACAAGGACCAGTGCTTCAATTCATGCAATTGAAATATTCCATTTCACGTAATCTGCAAATGTTTTCATAAGTGAATCAAATGCACGGACAAGTCAAAACAGAATAAAGAATTGCGGTGAATAGTATATTAGAGTGCTGTTTGTTATTGTTAATCTCTTTAAAATTGCAATGTTGTTGATGAAATCAAATTAACGAATCACTAAAAAAAAAATGTTTTACCATCCACTTTTTGCTGCAGCGGAAATCACAAATTGCTTTTGCTTAGAAAAAGAAATCTTATGCAAATGCTGTAAAGCTTAACTCCAATGTTTGACACTGGAAGTTACTCAAACGTGAAACTTACAATTAAAACAAACATTAAATAAATCGATGCTTTTTTCCCCCTTCTGGAGAAAAACTTGCCCATAAAGTCCATCGACGAAGACTGAAAGATGGTCGCAGATGTGCCCTCAGACGCAGGTGGCATCTGCCTTAACATCAACATCCAGGATTCCGTTTGATGCTGACTTATTAAGGAGAAAAAAAAGTTTGATTTTCTCTCCATTTAATTCACCTAAAGCCACCTATATGGAAATAAGCTACTTAAGTTTTATTACCGTACTTCCAAATCCCCCACCAAAAAATAAAGAAAACAGACTATAAAAAAAGTAGTGCATTATTCATCAATTAGCAGACGACCTTGACATTCCTGTGTAACTTTTGTGTCAATTGGATTTCGAAACGGGAAAAGGTGGAGAGTCGCCTGTGGGATTTGTACAAAATTAATGCCGGGACTGAAGCGTGGGCGGAGAAGACAAGTCGGCCACCTCTAACAGCTTATCGCAATATACAGCAGAGAGGGAGGGCAGGTAATATGCGCCTCGGTTGTACCTGGCTTGGTCGAGTTCATTTGTGCGTCGTGTTGGATCAATAATCCATGTCTAGACAGAAGCATAACGACAAGCAGGCTGGGAGAGTCTTCAAATTTAAAGCTGCATTGATCACACACACTTAGTCATATTGCGACATTCTGGCATAGTTGAACGGCTCATTTACTAATCCCTCCTCCACCATGTTTTCCCCCCTCTAATATACACCATATCCGTACTGATTTTCCTATTTCATTCTCAGTACCCAAAGGGTTAAATGGGAAAGTGGGTATTACTGTATAATTTGTGGTGCCATAAACTTTTTTTTCCTTAAGCGGCATGTAAGGGAAAAGTGAATTATTTTTAAATTGATGTTTATGTTTGATAGGCATCCTTTAATGCATGGTTGTATAGGTGCTTTGTGTGTTTTTCTTGTTGTAATGTGTTTTCTCTTGCAATCCTCTTAATGTCGAACAGATAAGCCATGTGTAAACCTTGTGCTTGGTTGGTCCATCCACAGACAAGTTGGCAATAGAAGACAACTTTTCTTTACTTTTTTCCTCTTTTCTTCTTCTTCTGTCTCTTTTATTTGTTTGAAATCAATACTTTATCCTTTTAGTTAGAATGGGCGAGGAGAAGTTATTGTCACATAATGGCTTGTTAAACTTTGTCGAGATGGTGATGTCCTGTTGTTTGTAATTTACCCATTCGAAATTTATTTTCGAAATCTTGAATCATTAAATGGCTCTGGCGCTGGATTTATCTTGTTTTTCTCCGAGTGAAATAAAATATTTATATCTTATTTTGCATAATTCAATGGTAGGAATGGGAATAAAAGTTAGTTGTTTTCACATACACAACAATTTTTTTATTTTTCTAGTTTTGTAAATATTAACTTTCTAAGGTGTGTTTATCTTCTTATATGCTCTTTGGTTACCATGGCAACGAGTGATTTGAATATAATTTCGTATATTTTTTCATTTATTATTATTATAATTATTATTATTATTATTTACCATGTTTGATTTTTTTAATATCGATGTAGGTCGATGGACCTAGTGGAGATGGTACTGTGTTGTTTTTGTATGGAGACAATTTTTTCACTTTAATGAAAATAATTTTTATTTTTTGAATATGCAATCACGTTACAAGTACATGCAGGATGGTTAACTTTATACAACCTTTTTTAGAAAGTAAGGTCAAGATGGTTATTAACTTCATTCTTAAGTAACTTAAGCAGCTGCTTTAATTTTTGCATTCAATTTCATTATGGTAGGTAAAGGGTTGATGATAAATAATTTGAAAAAATAAGGACTCGAAAAGAGAGAGGCGTTTGGTATTAGAAACAATAGCAGATGAAAATGGAGAATGTAACTGATTATTATTTTTTACAAAATTTAAAACAGAAATAAGAATCTAACAAATTCCACGAGTGACGTAATAGTTTCAGAACAAGTTTTGTAATGCATTTGTTAGACAGTCAGCAAAAACGTAACTCAAGTGGCAGACACAAACTTATACTAATATTTATGTGCTTTGCTGTCACCAATTACATAACTATGGATTAAGCATGTCAAATGATATTAGGAAGGTCAAGATCAAATTTTCTTTATATCTGTTCAACACTGAGAAAGCCTAATCCAGATTAGGTATAAACAAGGTGGTGATGGGAACCACACTTGGCTAGAATGGAAGATTTGCACTTAGAGAGGTTGGTAATTTAATCTGTTTAATACATCTTGAGTGTTGACTGGTTGGAAATAAACTTTTCAAGAACAATAATCTATGCTGTTGAATATTAGAAAGAAAACACAAAGTAAACCAAGTTTCTCACCAAACTTTTAACACCCAAACTTAACTCGAGGTTGACTTTGCATTAACATCTTAACGGTATTGATTCTAGTGCGGTATCTGTTAGAATTGTAAGAGTACAACATGTGTTCAAAATAAAATATTAATAACATTGATTTCAGGTGTAACCATCAAAGATTTAAGAGTAATAAAATGGAAATGCTTGAAATTTAATGGCGTGTAATCACTTGAATAATTGTCTGGTAAATAAGGAAGAATGTGGCAGCTTAACAGCTAGCACAGGCATATTATTAAAGATCCTCTTCCTTCGAATTAAACAGGAGCAGAAAAAAGAAAGGATCGAATAGCTAAATAACTAATGGAAAACAGTGGGCTGTTGTCTCTCTTAAAGCAGTTGTCTGGTTTATTTTGAGTTACTGTCTAGACATTTCCTTAGAAGAGACAGGTGCAAATGCACCTCCCTCTTCACTCCTCTTCTTTTCTGCAGTAAACAAGGCAATCTGCAAACATCCTAATGCAGCCTTAGATCAGCACCTTCATCAAAACCACTGACACCAGCTGGTTTACTTTAGGATACTTTTGCAGCCATTAGTAACTTAGAATTTCAGTTTTATTTGCCAACTTTATAGATGAGGCGAGCGTTAAAAAAAAAAGAGAAATCGATTCGGATGTGTGTCTGTGCAAAACAACAACGAATGTGCAAATGGCAAAGTTTGTTACCTAGTTTTAGAGAGCAGCAATCCGGTAAATATTGAAGAAGAGTTAATTAATCTGAATTATTTATGGCTTTATTCAGTTGAGGGTTGATGATGGTTGGGGATTTTGCAGGTTTTCAATTCCAGTAATTTAGAAGCATTGACTTGTTAATAAAATTAGATTTTCAGATAGAGATATTTGGAAAAATACCATCTACAGTACATAAAAATTTATTTGTACACACAAAAAAGTTTGAAACTTGTTCAATAATATATAGCTATAAAATTATGAATTTATACTCATAGATGTTAGTTTTTAACAATAATGTTACAAAAAGATGTTTTGAAATGTTTACACATATTTTACAGCTTTATTTTCATGTTAAAGTCATGAGTGATAATTTTCAATAATTCTACAATTCTACAATTCTCCAGTTATTTAGTTTTGAATTGCAAATATTAATACCTTTTCTGAAAGTTCTTAGTTTTAATACTGTTATAATTAATAGGGACTGATGCAAATGGAGAGGTTTTTAAAATTTGAAATTGAATGTTTCTAATAATAAATTAATTCTGTCATAAATTAGATTAAATCTTGTGGGTAAACACTATCTGGTGGGTAAACAAATATAAATTCCATCAGCAAAGTTGGGGGAGAGAAGAAGAGAAATTTATGTTTGTTTTGGCGTTATTACTATTGCAGACTGCTTAGCTAATTGTGAGTTATTCGCTTCCCGACTAACTAAAGCATTAATTTTCAATTGGGACAGAAATCTTACAAATATTTTCATGACGTGCGCAGCATCTTAATGAAGGAGATGGCCACTTAGTTTCGTTAGTTTTGCATGAATAATTCGGGCGTGCACGTACGAAAAGCATGCAATTGTGCTCGCTATTATTCGGTCTTCTTGTTTTTTCGCTCAAAACTATTTCAGGAATTCTGCATCTGGTTTTCAGAGACAATTTAATTAAATGAAATGGTAATTAAAAGAAAATAAATGTGGTTTGAATGCGACATGAAGTGCAAGATTTAAAAGGAGGGGGGAGACATGTTTTATATTTATTTTCCTCGCAAATCACCAGATTTCACTTCACAAGCGAGTAAACTGCAACTGTAAATAGGTAGCAAAAAACTGTTTATTATTTGTAAATTGCATAAACAGTGAAAGCATGACAGGACCAGATGACAAACGTAATTTTAGTTTTTTTATTTATTTAAAAAAAAAACAAAAAACAACCTGTGTATAATTTCTTTATTTAAATTTTAAAAAAATGAAATATTTCAAAACAATTCGTAAATCAAGGGAAAAATAATGGTTCTGTAGCAGAAAAGCAAATAAGCCAGCACTGATCAGTAGTGACAGCTAAGAAGCAAGTCAAGCAAATACTAGACCAAGCTGCAATTTATTTTCTGGTTTTATTGCTCTCTGTCTCACTTTTTTTTATGTTTTCTTGGCTGTTTTTGCGATTTCCGCTTTTGTTTTCCGCACGGCCTTGCAGTTGACGGGACCCAGGAATTATTTGAAAAAAAGTGAATTTGAAAATCTCTGCAATGTGTAATTTATGCAAATTTGCGCAAGGGGCCCGATCCCGAAGAAACTCGAATCGGGGATTAGAGGAATGAATTTGGCAAGAAAAGTGTGCTAGGCCCTTTGAGACGCTAAATCCAGCTCTTAAAGCACAAGTACAAGAAGGGAGAATTTCTTGCGACTGTTATCCGACCAAGACAACTGGTCACCATAACGACGTACTGCGAAATAGAGTTAAAGAAAACATATTTTCAATAAACATCTTGCAGAGCTCGTGCTTTGGAAGTAAATTTGCACTTTGTGCTGTGCTATTATGATGAGAAACGATTGTTTAAAATTGATGTCAATCTGCAGCGGAAGTGTAGCCAGAGAGGGAATTGGATTTTGCAAAGAAGGAAGGAAAAGAATGGGGAAAATAAAAGAAAGTGATTACAAGTTTGGTGATTTTTGCTGCTGTTTCCTAATGAAATAAGTTGGCCAGTAGGTGTCTTGGATTCCTCTCTCCTCCTTAATACTGTTTTGTTCCCAATTCTCGATGGAATGGACTTGCAGTCAAAGAGACTAGATGAGAGTAATGTGATTTACAAAGGCCAATCACTTGTCCTACTCATTTACTTGCATCGTTCAATATTGTAAATGGCACTAGCCGCTCGTCTAATTGCCCCTCGCATCAATAACTTCTCTCAACTAATTAAAAACCCTTCTGCTTTCTGCGAATGGCTTTTATAAGACATGAAAAACATTTAGAAAATTATAATTAAGACGAAGAAAAAGTCTTTTCAGCCTGCAGGTGTGGTGACATCTGTTGGTGAAAATTGCACTTGGATTTTGTATGCTCAGCACTGCATTATCATAGAGCTAAAAATTGCAGACTTGGTTTTTTTTTTTGTTTTTTTTTAACGTAAAGCTTTTTTCTCAGATTTTCAATTTGTAGAAACAAGAAATTTTTGAATGGTAATTGAATGTTTAAAAGTAACGAGAATTTTAAATGTATTTTTTTTTTAAAGTTGCTGTATTTTGTAATTCGTTTTTGCATGTTTTGACACATGTTTCTATCTAACATTCTAATCGCATTTAATACGTGTGTCTGTTGCTCTTTTCCTGACGTCATCTAATCTCGGATCAGTTTTTGATGTGATGGATATGTCGTTTTGCTCAACTAACGTAAGGAGATATACATTCAGACCGACTTTCTTAGTTTGATGTTAAATAGAATTTATTATTTTTTCCATTTCATTTTTGAGGATAAAGACTGAGGGTAGAGGGGGTAGTTTTGTTAGTGTCGACATTTTGAAGCCAAAGTTGCGTTTTTGAAAGCTTTGCTTTTCTTCTTTCGCTCAATATTTTAACATTATTCATTCAAATCGTTTGAGAGTGCTAAACTGCCTAAGACGAAATGCGCAAGCATCCCTATTTTACATCCAAGGACTTAAGTTGTTTTGGCTTTTTGAGGGGGCATTCAACCATTTTTCTTTAGCTTGAATACTTTATTACCCAAATAAAGCCAAAAAAGTGTCTGATTTTTTCTCTCTATTCAACAAAAATAATATTATTGGGAGAAAAAGATGTTTGCTTTACCTTAAATTGCAATCTGGGAATTAACTGAAAAGTGAACATGTCAGGTTGCAGGATATATTATTTCTTTATGTCTAGGTTTATTGTTCTACTCTCATACCTCATTTTTAAACAAGATTCTATTTTGATGGTTTTAATTTCATGCAAGTGAGTCAGTACATGTGTTGTTTGTGTTGATTATTGCAGACTTGACAACAACAAATACGAAAACAAGCGTAGATTCCTGTTCTGGTATGCCGCAATTCGATTTTTCGCAAAACAAACGTAATTGTTATCTGAAAACACTTGATAAGACTGGAAATAGAATACAGCATGATTCAGAGGCCGATTATATTGGGCTACATGTGTCATGAAAAACGCTTGATAACGCACTAGAAATAAAGTCTGACACACCGAACCAAGGCAGCGATTATGCCATTACGATTCCATTAGGCTTCATGCATTAAATTGGAGTTTTGACATTTTTGTCAAAGAAACGCATAAAAATAAGACAAGTTTGTCAGATCTACCTGAAATATTTATCGAAAACTCATACCATTAACATCGGCAAGAAATTCGAACAAATCGGGTTTGTTGCTTCTCGTTAGAAAGTGTACTTTGGGTATAAATAAACAAGTAGTGCATTCCTCAATTACCATACCTTAATCTGCTTCTGTTGAGTTGCATTTCACTTGCAGCTGCAATAAACAAAAAAGGTTTTTCGCTCTTTCCGACTAAAATTATAAATTTTACAAATGTGTCGTAAGCATATCTTAAACTTAATTTATAATTCAAGTGTTTTTGCGCCAGACGTTGCATCTGTTGTGGAGAAATAGTTGAAAACAATTTTGAAATATAATTACCCAATTAACCTTAGCAAGCTTACTTTGTATAAAACCCTCCTACTGTTTGTTGTTGTGCTTGCTTTGCTGGTTGTGATGTCTGCAGTTTGTGATGATGGAAAAAAAAAAAATCTGTTTACAGAATTGTACTTTTCGTTTTAGTTGTGTATTTTACGAAATATTAATAATGGGCTTGCGTGTAATTTGGCTGCAAATGAATAGACTTGTTCTGTTCTTTTCATGCCGATAATTGACAAACAAGTTGAAAAGGACAAAGATGTTGATTAATTTTAAAAATTTCGCCCATGAATTCGCGCAAAGTGTGCAATTAGAAATTTTCGAATTTCATTAAATTGCCAACTGGTCATAATAATTTTCGGTTTACAACGTCACCTAAACACTACTTTGAATAATTACACACCACCTTTTCCCACATTTTTTCCCTAGGAAAATAGTAAACGGAACCTTGAGAGAGCCAACCTAAAGATAAATTCTAATTATGACGTCATGCGTGCATGCATAATATGGGAACAATTTTTTTTTTAACAACAACAATTGACCACACCATAAAATAAGCATTAAAAAAATCAAAATGGCGAGTGGCGACTAGGTAATTTAGCAGACTTGCTTCTACATTGCCATTTCCCGTCACGAGAGGGCGGTGAAAGCTTTTGGAGCATCATTGCCGCAGTCCTTAATTGGCCGAATATTGTAGCCGAGACTTGACTTTAATGGTGGGCGCCTTGACATGAACACGGCCGGCGAAATGACGGATGGAATGACATTGCACGCCTAGCAAATGGCGAACAACATTGGCAACGGCAGGAAATGGCCTTGCTCAAAACTGCGGTGTAGTAGTTGCGAGTTTGCCCATGAACTATCCTCCTACACCCCCGAACATTGCCGGTCCTTTTTTTAATTGGTGTTGATGGATACGGGCGACGTATTAAGCGTCCGCAATCTCGATCGCTGTAGGCCTATTTGTGGATGGCGAGTGGTATATGTCGAGTCGAAAATGAAATGACATTCGCTTAATTCTTTTTTTTTTTATTATTCTTTCCTTTTTTTTTTTTTTTTTTTCTCTCTCTCGAATTTGGATGGTGGAGATTTTATTCGAGATTTTCGCTGATGAGTTTCGATGTTAAATATTTCCCTCCCTTTTTTATTTGCGTGTTTTTTTAGGGTTTCTCTGAAAATGAGGTTTTCAAGATATGATGGAGTTTTTGCTTTGATAATGATTTTTGAATCCTTAAAAAGAAAGTTTAAATGATTTATCTCTCTCTCTCTCTTTTCCTTGTCTGAAGCTTGTGATCAGTTGGTCCCATCAAACTTTTAAATTAAGTTTGTTTCGAGACATATCTTTAAAATTTCACGCCATAAGCGCCAAATTGTACATATACCTGAGCATGCGAGCACGTCGTATCTCAAAAGTAATTTGCTTAGTGCACCTGTTGGTTGTCGAAAATTTTATTTATTGCTTCACCGATTCTAGTCGAGACATAATTGTATATATACTTTCCCCCAACCAGCTGCTGGTCAAGAAATTAACTGTATTTATAGAGGTTGTACTTAAAAATTTAATAGATAAGTGAGAAAATTGTTATGGTGTGATTGGATTACTGTAATCTTCTTGCCTACGAAGTATCGTAACGGTAATTTTTTTTTCTTATTCTTCTTTTTGAGGTAATCGACATTTCCCTTAATTTTCATTTCGAATTGCAATAACACGGTGATGAAGCGGCGCTGTATTTTTATTATCAGTTAATCCCAACTCGTGCATCGATTTATCATCCGAAAATACAATACACTTACTGTATACTCGATTCTGAATCTGAGCAATGTCTGCTGCTGTCATGAAATATGAACTCTCATGCGGATCTCACCAATAAATAAAATTCATACTCTCACCAATCATTACGTCAGATATAGATTTTAACATCAAGATATCGGTATAATGTGGATAAAAATAAAATGTTTTCGAGTAAACAGACACTATTCAAAAAAATTTATCGATTATCAAAGTCGCGTTAGACATTAGGCCTAAATAACAAAGTTTTACTTCCTGCACTACATATCCTAGGAACTCGAAACCACCACCAACCGGCAACCTTTCTGTACCGTTCCTACTTTCAACCCCTTCCACGGACACTTATGTAAGATCATTGGGCTTTTTACTAACCCCCATTCTGTGGGGAGGGGTTGAAGAATAAGAGACGGAAAAAGGAAGAAAAAATCAGACGTCTGCTGATCTTTACCCCCTGCTTTCCACACATCAGACATTCTTGCCAGTCTAGTCTTTTTTTTCCCGTTCGTCTGTCTCATTTTTTTTCTTCTTTTAATTTAATTGTTAGATAATGCATTTCGTCGACGTATTAAACAAGTAATTTTTCAGAAAGCTAAAAATCACATGCAATTCAATTAATTTTGAATTTAATTAAGAAATTAACTCAATTTTCTTAAAACCTAAAACAAAAATATTTTTACAAGTGAAAATTTAATTCCTAATAAATTATTGGGAGAAAAAAAATTGAAATTCCATTCCGAGTAACATGAAATTAATATCCTCTTCTTTCTCTTTCTTTTCCACATCCCTTTACCCAGCTCCTTTTTTTCATATAGACTAAGATATACATAGAAAAAAAAAATCCTCTTCTCATATCTTAGAACCCAGGCAGATTGAATACCACGAGAAACTATTATGATTTTGTCTCTACTGTGAACACATCCGTTGATCCGCTTGAACACACACACGTCGCAAAACTAGAATATGGAATGTCAATCAATAATCATGCTTGAGATATGTGTACTGAAGAAAGACCATAGCAATATGGAATTTTTTTTCCCTTCTTTTTAATATTTTGAGAGAGTATTAAAAAATTCCGCAATCATCCACTCTCTCTTTCTGTCTTTCTCTTTCGCTCTCTCTCTTCTCTCTCTCTCTCTTTCCCGTGTGTCGCTTGCCTCTTTTCTTCTATGATGACATATTCCCTGCAGACAACATCAATGCAGCCTAATAGCCTAACCATGATTGAAGCTATCTTTCCACCACAAATGAGGGCCCCGCATTACCCTTCCCATAGGGCACAGCGTTTCCCCTGGTGGTTGCCGCGCCAAACTAAATGACTGGGATTTGTTGTCCCCAGTGTTCTTGCTAAGAAAGACAGCCCATGTCCACCTGCTATCCTGGGACTATATTTTCTCGAGGCTTTACACCGAGCGAAAAATCTTTGCGGTCACACAACAAAGAATGGAGGGAATTAGATTTTGTCATGGACCTATGTGTTTTCCTGCCTTTTCTCGGTGACTATGAGAAATCGAGCGGCGTTTGGTCGGCGCGTTATTGCACTTTTAACTCGCCTTAGTCGCGCCGGTGGGCGCTGCTATCTGACTAAGGGGTGAAATTTATGGCGGATCAAGTGGGTGTTTAAATGGGAATTACTAAGTTATTACGTCACTTTTATTATCCCATTGGAAGGGAGTTAAAAGCGCCGAATGCCGCGCGCTTGGGTGTGGGCATCTTGCGCTGCAAAGTGCGTTTATGAATGGTTAATATTCGTGGCTCGGTTTGCTTGCCGGCAGTTAATGTCAAGGAGAAGTTTGGGTTCAATCCTAATTGAAATCTACGTCCAACACCGAGTTGGCCACATTTGGTTTTACACAGCACTAAATGACAAATAATGTCAACATTGCTCACAATTTCGCCATTTCTATGTTTATTGCGCTGCATTCTACCAATTGATTCCACTCACTCATTTTTACAGCGCTTTCATTCAATCACTCCATTTCGTATGCAACGAATTGTCTCGAAACACTCCAAAGAAAAAACATTTTTTTTTTTTAACTCGAAGTTTTTCCTTCTTTTTTGATCCAAAAAAATTAAGGTTTATGCAAAGTACGTAGGTGGCGCAGGGAAAAAAACCCCGTTGTTATTTTTGTGGTCGGTGGTTGTTTTTCTTGCCGTGTGATGAGAGATTTATTTCCCTGTCCCCCGTCCGCTTTATCCCCATTGTGCATTGGCAAAATGATTCCCCTCTAGTGGCGAAGAGACCAAGTACAAAATCCCTCTCGCACGCCCTAGGCATGCTAGCTATTTTAATTTGCATAGCTGAGCTTGCAAGTCGTGGCTAATGAGAGCAGGGAAGACCTTGTGTCAAAAACCACCACAAAGAATCCAAAACTTACCGCCCTCGATAAGGGTTAATGGGAAAAAGAGTCGAGAAAAGCTTAAGGAGCAAACTTCTTTTTTTTTTAGCTTTAGAAAAATGTGAAATAAAGTAAAAACACATTTATTTTTTTTCTAATTGTTTTCTTTAAAGTTAAATTCTGTTTATTTAAAAAGTGAATCTGAAAACACCTAGTAATGTTTTCTGCAAATATTTAGATAAGTTTTAGAGTAATGTTTATTTTGCTTCGAATTATCAACGAGGGAAGGTGAATAATCATTTGCCGTCGAATGAGCTAAGATGGAACAAATGATGTGCACTCAACTACTCCCCTAACAAAAAAATTGAATTAAAAAATTCAATATGAATTCGCAGCGAATAAATTTGTCAATTTAATTTACACCTGGTGCCTTTAGGGTAAACAAATGAATTTGTGCATTAATTCAGCGATATCGTTTAATAAGTTTTTCCTCTCGGCTTTAAAACATGTAACTCGCGTGAGTTTTTCCGGACAACAAAACACGTTTTATTAAGTTTTTATTTTATTTTTTTTTTTATTTTTAAAATGGACTGGATTTTGCTTTTTATAATCGGAGACATCCAGGGAATGCGCCCCACTTAAATGATAGTAGTCCGTTAAAAATTGAAGCCAAAAAGCATAGCGTGACATAAAAGCACTTGGAATCCAATGTCATAATATTTTCATTTTACCTTTTTTTCCACATTTTTCCTGTACTTGTATACACTCTCCCACCCCATTTGCTTTTACTTTTGATGAAATAAATTTTTCTTTCTAAAGTTTTATAAATTACCTGCTATGCATGTACAAACACACACGTGAACAAACACACACGAGAGGGATTTTTCTTATAGTTACAGATTGCAAAATGAATTTTTTTTCTCTCTCTCTCTTTCTCCCTCTTTGCGTTTGGATTTGGCAGAAAAGTTAATAAAATTTTCATTTTAGAAATATGAATTGAACTGGAAATGGATTTTACAAATTTATCTTAATTTTGAGAAGGAAAGTGCATTTATTTTTTTTTTTTTAAGGAAAAGAGTTGTGTTTTTCTTTTTACTGCTGCTGGTAAAAGTGCTATTCTTTCTCTAGGGTTTAAACCTAATTGGTAAAATGTAAGCACAAGCCGAAGCAGACTTCTCCGAAAATGAATTTACATAATTGAATAGGTTTAATCTTTGGTGTGCATATTAATGTCTCCAATCCATCACTACAAATGCATTTTTGAAAAGCATATCTGACTTGCATTGCAATAATATTCACTTTGTTCGGTTTATCGCAAAACAAGCCGTTTTCGAAACATAAAATTCCATAAAAAAAGAAAAAAAGTAAATGAAATTTTAATTAAAAAATAAAAATAAAATTCCTTTAACGATCCACGTGTGTGATAATAAATAAATTCTCTCTGTAAAGTCTATTTTAGGCACGCAATTACGAATTTTTGTTGCTTTTTTCATCACATTTACTCAATACGATTATTATTAGTGTGTGCTTGGTGCTGAAAGAGAGAAACAAGTTTAAGTTTTCTAGTCACGCGTCATCCATATTTTTACCATCAACTGTGTGACTGCTCGAGAGGTTCGAAGCTTCCACCAGAGAAAACGAGCGGTAAATTGAAGAGATAGACAAGCGGGTGTAAGGCAAATTGCCTTTTTTCAATGGGATAACATGCCACCAATGTTAAGATATTAATATCCATCATTATTTATTTATTTTAGCACGCATCAATATTATTTATTAAAAAAAGAATAAAATTATTGAAATTTATCAAACACACCGGTGCAGTTTTCGTGTGTTCATTTATGCTCAATCCAATTTATACAACTCGTGTTTTGCCCGTAAGTTGCTGAAATCAAATATGGCGGAGTAGAGAGGTCAGTTGGGAAAGAAATGTATTTTATTTTTTTTTTTGTTTCTTGTTTTTATGTAGTTGAACCGTTTGTTCGTAAATCTCGATTTGGGTTTTATGATCTTTAGGTGAGTGGATTTTAGTAGGATTTGTACGGCCGAGTCGTAAAAGTTGAACTTTTAGTGAAGGCGAAATTCAGAGCTTGCAGTGTTTGTGCAAGATTAATTTGTAATATGATAGCATAAATTTGCCAGTTCCATTCTTTTGTTTGACCGTGCAGTTGCTGTCCACTTGGAGATAAGAAGTTTGAATACATTTGACATTCAAACACAGCCAGATAAATTGATTCCTCCGTTTGCGAGTGCAATCAACTCGTATCTGCGAGTAAGGCTTGGCTTTTAATCAGTGAGGAAAGGGTTTGTGCCGAGGAAGAATTGCGCCGTCAGTAAATTAAAGTGGAAACTTAGATTAGACCTAGTCAAGAATTAGCATGCTTTTTACAGTTGAAGCTTTTCAGATCCTCCCGAGCGGAAGTTGGTTTATTTTGTGCATGTTTGTTGATAACTGGGGGTTTGTTAACTAGAGGAAATTGTGTGTGCAGTTTGAAGCTGGGTTGCGTACAAGATAATTAGTGCGTTGAAAGTTATTCGCATATTTTTTATTTTTTATTTTTAAATTTGTTGTTGTTTGAGAGTGAAATGATTGGTTTAACAGCTGGATTGTTTTAGGTTTGCAAGCGAGCTTAAAGCTGGGGAATGCAATGTGTAAGCAATTTATGGCTTGATAAATGGTTTTAATTTTTTTTTTCCCTTTTTGGCATGTATGGTGAAAAATAAGGAATGCAAAAATAATTGTCTCTACAAATGGATGGTTTTATTATGCAGTGCAATGTATAATGAAGTTTTAAGCAACAAAATTGCAAATAAAAAGCTTGCTGAATGTGATGTCAGGGGTAAATGTTATTCATAATTTCAAAGTTGCACCTGGATTAGAAGTTATTGATTTCTCTGCTGGGGAGAGATGGCATAGAATAGAATAGAATAGAATAGAATAGCTTAGAATAGCTTAGAATAAAATAGAGGTGAGTGAGGGTTGCTACATATCTGTGGGCAAAGTCTGAAATTGCAGTTGTGTGACAAGAAAAGTCATTTGACTTGTGCATTTTCAATACAAGTCATAACAGATTGATGCTGTCTGACTGCCATGAAGAAAAAAGGAAGAAAATTCAAATTTATTATTTAAAAGTTAAAAAATGTATAAGTTAAATTTATGGAAGTTGACTTTTTTTTCCCATACCCATACTTGTGAATAATTAAGGCTGAAATTGTCTTTGTAGTGCTTTTGCTGCATCAAATTGCACAGTTTTCTAGTAATTGTGATATATTATTTAAAGAATTAGTTCTTATTGTAAGTCATCATAAAATGTACAAAAATTTAAAATTTTGTTGTCATAGATGATACACTCCAGATGGCAATGCATGCTTTAAGCTAAGATTTTGCCATTTGCTTTTCTTTTTTTTTTTTTCCTTTTCTGTTTTTTTTTTCTTTTTTTCTTTTTTTTTTTTTAAGCGGTGTAATGTTTCTAAAAGAAGGTTTTACTTTCCATCATATTTGATAAAATGTTATTTCTATGTCCTTGCTTTGCTTGCGGGGAAAAAATGTTGTAACAGCATTCCCCTTTTAACGTAAAGAGAGGAAAAAAGAATCAAATGGTTTGCTGTTATGCTCCATTTGCGATTTAGTCACTTGTTAGATTTTTTTAATGTGACGTTTTTGTTTGCTCACAGAAAACGGGGTAGGAAGCGAGAGCGGTTTCAAATTGGACTGTGCTGTTATTGATATTTAATGATATTACTCGTGTACATTGTTGTGAAAGGCAAAATACGCGTGGCTGGCATGGCACGTGAATGAATTAAAGCACTTGCCATCAAATCCCTATATTGGATGGCGCGTAATGGCAGCTAATCAAGAAAAGCCTGTCACTTGTAACACTGAAAAATTTAAAAACTTGAAAAATTAAAAACTTCAAACTGACATGTTGGGAATTTATTTAATATTTTCATTAAAAATTAAAAACAATATTTTTTTTTCTTTTGCTATTTTGCAGTAACGACTTGTGTTCACACGTTCGATAAAGCTCCCGGTCGCATAGAAGCGCATTCCCGTCACCTGGCTCACCTGGATCGGCCTCGTTGCGAATATCTGGTTCGTGCTCCTTACGATACGACAGTCGTGGTGAATATCACACTGTTGCATGGCTTTGAACGGACACCTCAAGTGGAACCGGCCACAGCCATCTCGCCCCCGCCTTCGCGGTGCCTACCCTCGCTTCAGATGGCCGAAGTGCGTCCCGACGGAAGTTCTACGGTGATACGAACTATTTGCCCGCCGTCGCCCGCTTCACCGCACGTTCTCTCGTTTCGTTCGCGGACGGCCCAAATACGGGTCACCTACGTGTGGCTACCACACAGGCCCAGCGCCTTCGTTCTTTATTTTGACTTTGTTCGACTGCGAAAGCACTCTAGCGAAGATATACTCGTATCAGGTATAGAAATAAGAGAGAAAAAAAAGAAAAGAAGCCTTTTGCGGCTGTGTTTTGTTGTTAACTTTTGTTGCCCCGTTTTTCCTTTCTTTTACAGTGCTCTTAAAAGTTGAATTACACAGATAAAAAACATTATATAACCCCTTTATCCACCCCTGCGCTTTATTTTTTTTTTCTTTTCTTGCCCAAATCAAGATGGATTCTAGTGGAGCAAAACCATCAACTGTTTTATCAGTTGGTTCCAAGTTATAAAGAAAAAGTGCAATCTCTTTAATTTACAGTTTCTCAGACCTTAGTCGTAAAAGAAAAGCGAGTGGATGGATTTAAAACTTTGTCCCAAAGACTTATCTACAGTGGTCTCCAGTGACGTCAAACAATGGGCTCTGTAACCCTTTGATTCCCGAGAAGTGAGCGCTATCACTTGATCGGAATCGAGTGGCCCACTGGAGTGTCATCCGTAGCTTGATAGGGGTTAGCGACTGAGTTGATTTCGCTCGAAATCAGCCATGCTCAAAGTCTCCGCCACTGATTTTCTTCTCGAGCTAAGATATTGGTTGGTTGGTTTCTTTCACGAGAGAATTAATCTGAGTAAGCTGACATTTTTTTCTTCTCTTTCTCTCTCTCTCTCTCTTTCTCTCTCGCTCGTCTTCCTTGCCTTCATTCTTTACTTTGTAGCAATCCGATTAAACTGAGGTGGAACTATTTTGTTGCTTGTAAAGGGATTTTTACGAGTTCACATCGACTTGTGAGAGCAACACAATTGGTGCATTTTTGATTCAGATCGTGCGAGAGATTGGTGTGAAACAAGCGCAGTGTAAAATTGCTAGGAATTAAGGCGGAGATTAAAAATTGTAGGTGACTAACCCATTTCGCCTATACCGTTACAAAGTTTAAACTTAAAGATCAAATAATTACTAATGCTTCACCAATACTCAGAAGGTAAATATCCAATGTACACAAGGCGCCAAAATGACGTTCTTTTCGAAATTAAATCTGACATTGCGATTTAACGACGTTAAAAGATGGTCAGATCTTGACGCTTTTTTGACGTTTTTACGTGAAAAATACATCTTTTCGATGTTTATTTTATGTCTTCACTTGACAACTATACCACGTACGGTACCGTACGAAAAACTAAAGAATGAGGTTGTTTTAAAGTCTTTATTACGTCTCAATGTGACGTGTCCCACTTTGAGACGTAAAAAAAAGACGTCCAAATGGCGTTAATTGGATCAACGTGTGCACATTGAGTAAGACCCAATTCTTTTGACCAGAATGTGTGACCCTTTTACTTCGATTGCACAACTGTTGCATTTCCCAACATTAAGTTTCAACTTTACTACTACTTTCAATTAACAACGAGTTTAGCAATGCTAATAACTAAATTCACCACAACTTTCTAGTTTTAATGCAAGTTTGTATCACATCAGATTAAGTCTATGACTGTACACGAAAGAATTGCACAACGTATCAACGTTGAGTCGACTTAATTATTCATAAGTACATGACTGAAAACGGCGCAAGTGGAGACTCCGATTCCATGACTTCCCTTAATTTTCTTAAAACTTCTCCTTCATTTCAATCCCATGCTGCACCTCGTAGCTCACTTCCATTACCTCAACGCCGTGTTGGCGAGAAAACAAGTGTAAGCCCACCTTTAGATCAAATCTTTTTTTTTTCCCTCATTTTTTTGGGGGTGATGAAATATGTTTAAAAAATGTTGATATACACATAAATGTCAAGATTATATTAGAAGAAGAATGAACCAGTTATGGCAGCGTGCCATTTTGCTTTTATTTTATATTATTTTCCCCATTTGCAAGGGTGTAAAGAGTTAATGTTTTGTTTCGGGAGGAGGAAATTAAGGAACTGACAGGTTCAAAAATCTTTTAAGGTGATGTAGTAAAAAAGAAATTAATGATGCCAGGCCTATGTTTGGTGGAATAAAAAATAGAATAAAATCGGTGGCCCTGAAAAACAAAATGGCAGGAAATCTAGCCGCATTAGCATATATATTGTACATGTGGTTGGTGATAGGTTAAGGAAATAGAGAATATTGCAATTCCTTCCTCTCGATAATTAATTGATATATTATAATTAATGGTTACTTGCGTGTGTTGACAGGTGTGCAACAGTTGAGTGGTCGCTCGTCTTTAAGGCGAGACAAAAGAATGTCCATACAACTTGTCTAAGTTGTGCATAAGGGGGTGCGGGAAGATGATGTTATGGAAGAATAGTCTTTAAGATATTTAGTAGCTGCGGAATGTGTCGGTTGGTTATTTCATTCGAATTAAAGGGGTTTATTGGAGTTAAGTGCCGTTGTTTGCACGCGAACGAGCAACGGAGCAACTTGTGCGTTAGGCCTATGTTTATTTTTGTTTGTATATTTTTCCAAATGTGGTTTGACCATGATAACATCTTTTTTAGGCCCTTGTGAATTCACTTGTTCGGAACGCGGTTGTTTGTCCAGCTGGTCACTTGTGTGCAACGGGGTAGCCGACTGTCCAGACCAAAGTGACGAGCTCGACTGCCCACTTCCTTTACCCTCTTCTGGGAGCCCCAGTAGTCATAGCAACGCGTCAAGTGACGACGGTAGGCACTTTTTTTTTAACTTTTTTTTTCTTCTTATAAATTTCTAAGTCTTTAAAATCACGTTTTCTTTCATGTTTTAAGTTTATCGTTAAATATTAAAAATTTCACTTTGTTTAATAGGCTTATAAAGCGTAATCTTAAAATTGAGAAAAAATATCGACGTAAAATTAAGAGAAAAAAAAGTTGATGAGAAAAAATTGACAATTTTCTCATTTAATTTTTTTTTCTGGAAGAACCAAAGTTTTGCTCAGTTAATTGCGGCAAGAGCTGAGATTATTTTGATGGAGAGTTGGTGTCAGGAGTATAGAAAGTGAATTTTTTTCTCCCGTTTTTTTCCTTCTTTCGAGATGAAGTCTCTCAAACTCCTTAATTAATGCGACCTAGTTAAGTTCTCGTCGAGTGGTTAACGATGAATCTAAATTGAAAATTTGTTATATTTGACCATTTCAGTGGGCGTTAATTGTTTTCTCGCTCGCTAATACTGGGAGAATTAATATTAGTTAGAAATTATAATTCCCTTTCGATTTTTTTTTTTTTGTTTTTACAACTTGTAATTTGGGCGGAGGGAAAAAAGAAGTGAAAAGGAAATCGGGATCGTAAGTCAAAAGAATGAAAAGAAGATTCGGTTTGAACCGACGATAAATAAAAAGTTAATTAAGCTGCTTTTATGGTTAAAACGTATTTCTTTTGTGAGTAAGAGCTGGGATTAGATGATAAACCTCCCGTTATGAAAATTCCTCTTGTAGCTAGCTTTATTGTTCTGGTAAACTTTCTTTGCTCGTAATTTACCTATTTTAACCCTTAAGTTTGTGCCTCTTATTAGTTTTTTGAAACTCGTATATTTTCATATAAAAGTCTGATTATAGTTTATACCTTTTATTTTATTAATTTTATTTTTTTAAGAGAGATTTTAATAAATAACGCTTAAGTTTTTTTCCTTCCCTCTCTGAATTTATCGTAACATTATACAACGTAATTCAGACGGATCCATAACCTTTGTGCGATGACCTTTTCTTTGCTAAACATGTCTCACAAAGCTGGATGCTGTTTTTCATCTTTTAAGCGTGTATTCTCGGCATGCAACTTGATGCAATCTCAAGAATTTTATACGTTAAACTTTAACTATTTTTTTTTCTATATAAATAAAGTTTAATATTTCTAAACTTTTTAATTATTTTAAATTTTTAAATACTGTACTAAAGCAATTTAAATTTCATAAAACAAAAAAATATGTTTAAAAAAACGACTTGTATAATTAATTCTAGCTGAAGGCTTAAATTTTACTTTTAGTTTAATTAAAGGGTTACTGCATGGTCTTAAAAGGAATAATTATATTAAAAATTCAATTAATATGGATTTCAGGGCCAGAAGTAAATATATGTTATTACGAAATTCTAATTAATTTCGAGTTTAGCGTATGGTTTAAGATTAACTAATCTTAAGAAAATTCATGACTTAAAACTGAAGATTGAATTTTTAAATTATTCATTAATACAAGATGGTAATTAGCGAGTGCACCCTGGTATTGGGATGACTTAACTCTATCCCACCTCGGCCTCGCATTCGCATTTCCCCCCTCACTCACTGCTATCTGTGCCTAACACACGTTGTTGAAACAAGTATGTAAACCGCTGTCATTGGCCTTCCCTCACCACAGTAAACATTCTCTTTTGATGGTTTTGACATTCCAAGTTGGGTGAAGTGTTGAAGATTTTTATTTTATATTTTTTGTTGGCGCACTTTTTTTTCGCCGCACACCATCACATCACATCTTTACTTGAAGGGGCTGCTCATAAATCTTGGATTTGCTCCTGTTCTGACACCAGCTTGTTGTATCCTTTTTCTTGGCCATCAGTTTGCAATTGAGGTCAGCAGAGGTCCTTGGCTTCGCTGTTTGCAACCAGTAATGCATTGCTGCCATACTGTTCAATTTACTCGTTTTTTATGCTCAAATTAAAAAGGTGAAAGCAAAGTTTACGACTCTACCCGGTCCCATAAGGAAAATTATTTGCCCTTGCTATGCCAAGTGAACAGTAGAAGCACTTGATTAAATGCGAGGGTTAAAATATTGCGTTGTATTTTCTATATTACTGCGTTGGGGTGTATAGATAATTTTCAACGAGCGAGAGAGAGAGAGAGAGAGAGAGAGAAAAAAAAAATTGAAAATAAAAGTGAGGAAAAGCAGTTTGAAGCAATTAAGAAGTTTTACTAGGCGAAGGATAGAAATAAATGTAAAAATTAATTGTAATTTTATTTATGTTTGAACGGCGCGATAATAAATCGAGGATCGGGTTAGGGTCGGTATTAATTTTTATACATTTTAAATTGAAATTGTCGGTGAGTAATTAATTCGTCATAAAAGCGAATTTTAAGGAATTTATTCCACTCGAGTGCAATTTGGGTTGGTGGATAGCCCCTCTTGTTGTTATTAGTAATAAAAATGTTGAAAACCCGTTGTCCTAATTAAACATAGACGTATAAAGAGATAGGAAAGCTTGCATTTTATAGTTTTAACTTGTGACAAATTATTGTGCTGATAATGACACTAAAGTAAATGCGTCTTTTGATTATCCTGCGCAAGTGAAATTACAGTTCGCAGCGAAAAATTTATGCCCAAACGAAATGGGTGTTGTAAAAGAAGAAATTTTCGCCTGTTTTGCATTTTTATTATTATCGTTACAATTTTTGTTTTAAAAAATATTTTTTTAATTTTTTCCGCATCACTTGACTTGTTTTCCAATATGGACTCGGTCGACTTAATGCGTAGCCAAACGACGCCGTACTGCATTTGACATAATGTGGTTTTGTCACAGGGAAATGATGGTACTAGTTAGTCGTTTTCTAGCTGCGTGTGGTTTGGGAATATTGTGTTTTGAATCTCTCGTTCTCTCTCGCCTTCTCCTTTTCTGCTTCACTGCACGGCAGCCCATAATCCTTTGGTGCCTTGATCATTTCTCATTACGAGTTTGACTTTTCCTTGGGGACGAGCAAGTTTCATCCCTTTATTTTCCATGACAAAAGAGAGGGAGGAAACTTTCTCTATGGCCAATCAATCATGCTGGGAAGTGACGTATTTTGTGTCTTGAGGACAAAAATCCAAACCCGTGTTGGGATTTTCGCTCCATATAAATTAAAACGTGCTACTCCTAATATTAATTTCCCTTTTTCCTCACGTTTAACATTGACATTTACAAGATGTCGAGATGAAAACTTAATTTCTCTTTTTTTTTTCCTCCTTCTCTTTTTTTCCTTTTTTTTTTTTCTCTAACTGCTCGAGTCTCCATTTTCAAGTTTGGGGTCATCAACTCGCAAGTGGTTTCGGGCTTTGCCCAGTAGCGCGGTCTGGTGACAGTGAAAAACGACGTCAGTCAGTGGATTATCGCAGTCTTCAATCAAAACTGGTAAATTTGCGCGCGTACAAAAGTTTTGTCAATGAGCAGCAAAAGGCGAGTAGGTTGAAGATGACAAATGTAATCTTCATTTGGGGCGTCGGAGGAGGAGACTTTAGGGTTGTTGGCGGCTCCTAATGCCCGCAGGGGTTGGCCAGACGTTGTAAACAAACCTATAATTTTCTCTACTACCATGGTTCTTGGCCCCGTTGTCTGTGGTTGAGGGAAATTTCAGGTATAATGGAATGGGTCTGTCTGGCGCTGGCCACCAATGAAAAACTTTGGATTTTTTTTTTCTTTTTTAATATCTTTCCTGCTAACTCGCGTTTAAAGAAATGCTCGAGGAAGTGTTCGAGACTAGTCCGACTGTCCAGACACGAGGAAGGAACTTCGACTGAGTAAATAGGAAAAAAAAAACAATTTCGGCTCCTTCGCTCACAATGCATATATAATGTAATGATTATTATTAGTGATAGTGTGTGTCGTGAGGCGAGTTTCCGTCGGTTAGCAGCATGTGTCAACTAGTGCTCTCTTGAAAGATGGACACCTGCCAAGCCAGATCCAGGTAGGCGCCTGCGAATCCCACTAGTTTACTTGTTTGTTTTTCGGTTTTAAAGCCAAATCGATACCGACCTTAATTATCGACTTGAAGTTGCTGGATCCATTCGCTTTTTGTAATCCATTAGTAAAGGTCAGTGAATAGGAATTACGCTGCCCGTTAATGATTAATATCGGGTAGCTATTGGTTGTTGGAGGACCTTCGAGAATTAGGAGCTGTGCAGACGCTGAATCATGGTCAAGACGTGCCCAAAGGGGTTAAGAAGCGAGTCACGAGTTTGATTAGAGTCATGGAAAAAAGGAAGAGGGAGTTTTTTTGTTTTTTTTAGCCCCTACTATGCGAGGGGGAAAGAAGTGAGTTTTTTTTTTTTTTTTTTTTTTATTCTCGTAATTGATGCTTGATTGGGGTTTCAAGATTTGCAACGTGAATTAAGGTATTGCTCAGTTGTGTGGAAAAAGCAAGAAGAAGATGAAGGGGGATGTAAAAAATGAGTGTGCGTGTGAGGGTGGGCTTTGCCTCACAACAGTTGATTAGGCAACGGGGAGCAACATCCTGAGGTTTCAGGTGATGGCCTTTCTTGTCCCGCGCAGCGAGGTTGTTGGCCCTAGGTTCTTCATAAAGTTGGCGAAAGGTTAATAAGCAAAAGGTTAGGCCTTTTCATCGACAAGGGGCCTACGAACCACCTCTTGACCTGGATATCGTTCGCGGATGGAAATGGGCCCGAAGAGTTGATAAGTCTTAACTGATGTTGGGTTCAAAGATTATTCGTTAGCGAGTTTAGCGGCAGCTGTGTTTTCGTGATGTTATTATTGCCATTAGGCCTAATTTGGAGAAACAAATCATGTTTTGCAACTGAAAGTGGACGTCACGTCAGCAGATTTTTGCAAGTCACATGCAAACTATTGTTACAAATATGCAATTACTTGTCTCTTGCTTTATGTGAAAGAAAATAAAAAAAAGCCCGCAGTTTCCGGCTGCACGAGTGCAAGCTACATAATCTGGTGGATAACAGCTTTTATGCAGTTCTATAATTTCCAGGCTCATTGTGTGAAAAGGCTTACAAAGTCAGGGGCGGAGAGGGATTTTGCTTGAGAAATTTATACATGCATTTTTTTCTTTTTTTTTCTTTTTCTGTTATGAAAATGCGGCGATTAAATTAGGAAATTTTCGAGTGATGCCAAGTTTTAAGTGTTTAACACTTTTTTATGGGAGAAAGCAGGCGCCATTTTAGATCAAGATGTTATGTCAGAGTGTGTGCAAGGAGCGCCGTAGGAAATTTGAAAGATTGCTTAAAATAACTTGCGTGGAAGGGAAAATTGTCGAATGTTTTTAAATTTAATCTCATTACACTGTAAGGCGAAAAGTGATGATTTTAGCTGCTTATCTTTATCCTCGCTTTCGTGCGCCACTTCGGCTAGGTGAGCAATGCATCATGGATGACGGAAATTAATTTAAAAATCATGTTAAAAATGTATTTATTTACCCTTCGTTGAGTGTTATTTTATTTACACGCTGATTTGTTTTGAGAATGACTCGGAATACGCCTCTGGATGTTTAGACTGTACAAATGGTGGAAACTCCCATTACGTAAATCAAGCGCAGACGCCACTTTTTCCTATTTCTCCGCTTGTTTTGGCCGTTTAGCAATTCAACAGCGTTGTGTAAACACACGTCATACACTCACACGTGCGGAAACATATCACATTGTTATTTCACATCTTTCATCTCTAGACCTCACAAATGTTGACCGGAAACTCAACTTTTAATAAATAATAACGTGAATGACAACAAGTAGTAATTTGCCTCGTTTACTGACACATTTTGTCAGTTTTAAAGTTTAAAAATTTTCTAAAATACCTGTAAAAAATAAATGCCAGTTTTTGCTCCCATATTGCTCGTGGCGCTGCTCCACAAGACACAAACGTCACGACTTCTAACAGCTTATTTAGTTAGTTTGCTGTTGTTTTTCAACTTGTTAAACTGGGGGAAAAAAACATCATCTGTCTCGTCAAAACGCATGAATAGACACTGAAGCAGTTTAATATGGCGTGGAGATGAAGAACACGAGTAAAATTTTAATTTAAAAAAAAAATTAATTACGCCAAATTGTTATTCATAAAAGCAGTCTGGTTTTGTGGTTACAAAACACTCAAAGCCTGCCAGATGTTGCAGAAACTTGTCTGATGGAAAAGGGGGATGAATTAAAGAAAATAAGATTTAAAGTTGGAAGATTTTTAATTCAACAGTTTCGGAGAGTTGAGCCGAGAAATCCCCACTTTAAGTCGCAGTGGGCGAAACGCGAGGGAAATGCGAGGTGTAACGCTCTCCTCTCCTGTATAAATGTGATCTCTTGATTGTGTTTTGTAAATAAAACATGGGATAATTCTAAATTCTTATTGGAAATCGATCAGTTTCGATTTCTCCGCGATTAAAACGAGGCGTTTGCGCTTTAATTGGTCACATTACATGTAATTTACTTAGCTCAATTACTCGAATTAGACGTGTTTCAGTCACAATTAACTAAATTAGAAATCGATAAATTAGGCATAGACGTTACTCTCGTAGTCAACATCAAGTGGAAAAACAAATAATTCCTTTTTCCTTTTTTTTTTAGTTTTTTCAAAATCATTATTTATTTTCGAGTGCGATTTGCATTTGAATGAAGACCTGATTAAATACTTTCTAATTTGAGGATGTAGTAAAGCGAGACACGTGCAAGTGCTGTTTATACCGTTAAATGGGTTGGTGAAATAATTGAAGTGAAAATTTGGTATTCCGAGAAACGCAGCGCAAGATTGAATTTGGGCGTGATGAAACGAAAATTGGGAAATTAATCACTTAAATATTGACGTTATTAAATTCAAACGTGAGAGAGAGAGAGAAAGAGTGAGAAAAAAAAATTCCAGGGCGGATTTAACGAGAGGAAATATAAGGTTTTATGTCTTATTTGCCGCTGTTATAACGGGAATTGCATCAAATTTTCTCACGTGTTCGCATAACGTGACTGGGTGCTTTTTTGTTTAGCAGTTGCGGTGAAATTGTATCACGAAAGGAAAGGGAAAGGAACCATTTCTGAACGCGTGCGGCCAAACTGGGAGATTATGACAAATTGTTGATTTAGTCGAGCCGAATGCGGGTCCAGGGAAATTTCGTATTGATAACTTTGCCTTGGAAAGCAATAAACACGAGTTATGGTGCAGAGCCGAGCCTATAATCCCTGGACCGAGGAAAAATAATTCTATGTTTAGTTCTCGCATATTTTTGCGCGTACGGATTACATGATAAGGCGTTACTTAACCGCACGAAACGTCTGGTCTAGTCTGGCGCGGTGTCTGGCTATTAATTTTTAATTTTTAAATTTTTTTTTTTTTTTTTTTTTAATGCGAGCGAGGTCGGTTGTCGGTATCACGTGATTATGCGCTCATTGGGGATGAAGAGCAGGATGCATAAAATTGATAAATTATGCTTCTTGTTAAATAAAGTTGTTTAAAGTACGTTAAGCTTGTTATGCTATGTTGGTTGCCTTAGGTTTAGTTGATTAATTAGTTAAAAATTTATTATAACGTGCTCGGTATTTGCAAAACTTCTGTCTTGGATTTAATTAAACCTTCAGGAAAGCCTGAAAGTTTTACACGACTGATTGAATTTGATATTTTTCTCTGCGATTATTTATTCATATTAAGAAAATGCAGTTTGAATTTAATTTACGAGCAGGAAAAGGAGTGACCGCGAGTGACTCACGTATCTCACCTTACTCATCATGACAAACTCGCAAGGAAAAGGGTTCTGCGTGCTTGTTATGTGTGTACGGTAACGTTGATAAGTCGAAGAGTCAAACAAACGCCGGATCGATGGAGCCAATTTTCATGCAGATTTTTATTACTTTAAGTGCAAAAAAATTGCTTTGCTTTGGTAATTCGAGACGGTTTCTTTAGATGAATTATTAATTAAACCGGAAAAAAAAAACAATGTCAAACTTATCGATCGTATCATTTCCATGTCCCCGTAGTCAGATTCCCCACTTTTGACACTGATTTTTGCATGGTGGATTTAATAATTTATCAACACGAGCGTGTACGAGAACAACAGTTTGAAAACATTTGTAGAAAAATTGGGAGGAGAAAAAAAAAAGTTTTACTTGCTTACTTCGTAAAAGGGGCTTAAAAAGTTGTGCACTAAGTCCTACAAGTTTTTGCACGCTACCTTATACGTTTTAATCGTTGATTCGATGCTTGGGAACGACTCGCGCCGCCGAAGCACCTTACAAGTTGTAGTCGAGATCAAAGTAAGCCGTCAATCAGTGTAAAGTGAGAATTACCCCTTTGAATCCTCGCATTAACGTTGCTCTCTTATACACACAGTATCGAATGGCTTCATAAAAGGCTCAAGTCCCACTGTCTAACTTCCTGTTCTCTAGGGAGAGAACGAATCCCTTCCCTCTGATTGAAGTGTTGTGACCAACGCTAGAGGTGATTTTGAGCTTTTATTGTGAGAAGGGGTTGTGTTGGATTAGTCATAAAATGTTGCGTTCACGAGCGATAAAAAATTTGATGGCACCCACCCACCTCTCCGACCCTTCCTTCTCCACCTTGCTCGCACAACACCCTCCCATTTTAGTTACCTTCCACTCATTGAAGACAATAGGTTTACTGAGCTTGATGTTACAATTAAGGTTTCGGATTTTGGCTTTTTATTTCCTCTTAAGCGCACATGCTAAACTGCCCTTGTGGTTTTCCTCACCCCTTCTCTCATTCCCACTTCCCATACATCTTTTTTTTTCTCTCTTTCTTTCTTTATTTTTTTTGTCTCTAGACCTCAGTTGTAAAATGGGTTATAGGCTTATAAGTGGCAACTGCCACCATCTGGTGGTAATTGGCACAAACTAACAACAGATTGAATCGAGGAGAAAAAATATTTGTCGCGGGTACTAATGTGGAAAACGGGTCCATTTAACTTTTCTTCTTTTATTTATTTAAAAAGAAAAGAAAATGAAAGAAAGAATTAAGTTTGGAAATTTGTTGGTAGATGGCGGGTTTGGGGTTTTAATACCAGCAATTTGAATCCATTCAATCTGCACCCCGTTTGTAATCAACTAGAGCAATTTCTTATGCGGGCAACTGATTTTCTACCCAAATTGAACTGTTCGTGCTGATGGTTGGAGCTGGATGGAGATGTATAAACTTTTTTTTTTTAATATTAAAAAAAATGAGTTGGTCGGAGAAGGAAAATGCAAGAAGTTTTGGCTTCCTTTGCCTGCTGATATTCCATTAGTGGTGGGGCCTCCCCGTTTCCACCGCAACCTCCTTAACGACGACAGTGCGACCATTAGACAGAAGATGATACTAAGAAGTCAGTTGTGAAAGAATCATTTTCCATCTTCTTCGTCGTGTTTTTGCTCTTTTTTTTCTCCTCGTTTTTTTTTTCCACCCATTTATTTCTGACGAAAAAAAAAGTAAGGGAAAAAATGCATATATTTATTTATCAAGTGTTGAGTAGAAACGTTTGGCAGAGAAAAGGGCAAATTTTATGGTTTGCTGGAAAATAATTACCACTTTAATTACAAGTGCATTAACCTTAACTAAAAGAATAAATTTAGTTTTATATGGTTGCAATAACTAAGCTCCGGACAAATGAAGTATTAAAAAAAAGTTTTAATATCGAGCGCGAGGTTTTCTGACCTGTTAGCGCTGCACGGCAGGATAATAAAAACAAATTGGTTTAAAAACCGAATGGTAACGAATTCGTTTTATGCACCTGTGGTGCCAAAACTTGACG
>JAQFZP010000153.1:0-53734 GCA_034695745.1 Geophilus truncorum | reverse complement strand
CTGCAGCTCGCGTGTGTCGGCCCGCTCCGTGTGTTGTTTTCCCTCTTTTTTATTGTCCATCTTGACCATCAGTCACCACGCTGAATTTCACGGATCTCTCCAGCCCCTATGCCAATATGGCGGGCGCTGCGGACGGCCTTGAACAGTAGGTGGCCGGCAAATCAGCCTTCATGGAGTTACAGCAACAAGGCATCGGCATGGCACACGCGCCGCACTACCAAATCCGCTCGAGCTACCAAGGCCAGCATGATAGCGCCTTCAGCTCGGCGCAGGCCGGCCGGGGGCCGCCGCCGCCGCTCGGAGGATACCATTTCTCGGCGATGAATAACAGTTACTCGCCGCACCCGTACCTAAGCAGCTATCAAACGCAGTGTGCCTCTCCACCACGCGACGGTATGTAGACGTTACGAACGACCCGTTGTATATTGTACTCTGAAATTTTTTTTGAATTTTCAAACCCAAATTTTGTCTTTTTTAGACACTTTTAATGGGTTTGAAATCGTGTTTTGAGTGCGGTAAAAGTGGTTAAAAATAATGTTTTTTTTGGTGTAAAAATTGTTGTTTTTTTAGTGTGGGTAATTGATTTTTGCTGTTTTTTGGGGTGTTTTTGGTTTGAAAATTACGTCATTTTTATATGCTTTTAAACGACTTTAAATCGTGTTTTGAGTGTGTTGAAAATGGTTAGAAATTATACTTTTTTGGGAAATAAAATTCACGTATTTTGCATACAGGAAAAAGTAAATTCTTGAATTTTTATTTTTAACTGATTTTTGGGACTATTTACAAACCTAAAATTCCATCATATTTCGACACTTTAAAACCACTCAAAATCACATTCCGAGTCGATTAAAACTAGTCAAAAATAACCATTTTCCTAAAAAAAAATTTCACTTAAAAAATGTGCAAAGTATTTTCAAAAAAACACTTTCAAACCACTTTCAATCGACTCAAAATCGCATTTCCCGCGCACTAAACCCATCCCCAAAACACCCAAAACCCCAAACTTTAACCCCTTAACACCCAGAATATCTCTTGACAAAAGCAACAAAAAAAAACTACCTTCTTTTCCCGCAGACAAAACGCAGTTGGAAGAGACGCTGCGAGTGAACGGCAAGGGCAAAAAGATGAGGAAACCACGCACCATTTACTCCAGTCTGCAGTTACAACAGCTGAATCGACGATTCCAGAGGACGCAGTACCTGGCACTGCCCGAGCGCGCCGAATTGGCCGCATCGCTCGGCCTGACGCAGACGCAGGTGAGATCGGCGGCTCCCGGCGCGGCGACCCTCAATTCCCGGCGCGGCGGCGCTCGTCTCCCAGTGCACGCGGCGCGCGGCCCGGCGTGCCAGTGGCGGGCGGCCGCGCTCTCCGTCCCTTTATATCTCATGTGTGCAATTTGCTTAATTTGTCGAACGAGCTGTAAACGGTGGTCTTTTTCCTTTCTGTAATCAATGGAATTCTAAGTTGGGGAGGCAATTTTTGCAATTATAGCAATTTGCCCAATCCTAATCAAGTGTAATTATCGACAACAAGCTGCGGTAATAGGCGACAAATTGCAATCGTTTCGTATATTAATAGACAGCCATCTTATTATATGCTGGAATTATCAGTCATTATTCACATCACACTCACTCAACTCACCCCCAACCCCCTCTCGTGGATGATTTCGCTATTAAAAATTAACGGTCTCGCTTTTCTATGAGTTTTTCGGAGACTTCTAGCGGTGGCTGCTTGAGGTTAATAGTTAAAAGTGCGTGTGTTTTTGGATTCCTCTCTTAAAGAGGAGTTTAGATATGTACGGGTATTATTGAGCATTGTTGGTTGTTTTTGAGTTATTGTCAGTCAAAGTTGGCTTTAATGCTGTCTCCCGAATCTGGTTTTCGTCGAGTTTTTCAAAGTTCTCCAAAGGTGGCAGTTTAACTTTTGTAATCAAAAGTGGGTATTTTTTTGGATTTCTTTCTTCAAGAGGAGTTTAGAAATGTATGGGTTTTATTGAGTATTGTTATTGGTTTTTGAGTTACAGCACTTCTCTCGTGAGTCTTTGCTATTGTTGTCGCAAAGACGGTAGAACTTTGGAGAAAGCTATCTCAGTCATGCGTGGACTGAACCTCAAAAGTGACCGCACGGTTGAATTCCTCTCTTCGAGTAGAATCAAAAACACTGGCAGCTTTTTAAGATTTGATTAATGACTGCTGAGATATGTCAATCAGAAGTTCTAAGGTTACGCTTTTTGGGCAATTCTGGCAACTTCTTGGTGTTTTGGGTTGGTGAGACAAAGTTAATCTTTTAATTGAATAATAGCTGTGTCTGTTTGAGAGATCACAGTCATTATTGTGTTCAACCTTAGGTTTTGAGGATTTTGGGAAATTTATAGCACTTAATAATGTGAGTTTCATATATTTTAGATCAGATCTGAAATTTTTTTTTAAAAAAGAAGAAAAAATTCATCTCTTAAGGTCCTTAAGTCACTTCCTGTGAGTGACATCATCATGTAGACAAAATTCCCAGAAGAAATAGAAAAACAAAGACAATTAAGCCTTGAATGAAAAGAAATGTCATTTAAAATAGTAATATGTTTCATCACCAGGGAATTTTAATATTTTCTTTAAAAAATGTGGTTTTTTTTTAAATGATTTTTGATTTTACCATAGGAAGTTTGAAAATCGTTCTAATTATTATTAAAAATAAATTTAGGTGTTAAAAAGGGTTCAAAATAATTACAATTTTCACTACCAGGGAATTTTCAAAACACAAAAATTATCTCAAAAGTAAAAAATAACTCCCAATTCCACCACTAGGGAAAACAATTTCCTTAAAAAAATTATTATTACAAAAAAATAATTTCAAATTTTACCACCAGGAAATTCAAAAATCGCCCAATTTACCCCGATAACAACACAAACACGTTAAAAGTGACATTACCTTTGATTCGTTCACGCATTTATTTGCGCAGATGAAGTGAGCTCTCCAGATGATGTTTACCCAGCGTAAATAATTGAAAGCACCAGTTTTTCCTACGTTTTTCCTCGTGCATTTTTTTTATTTCAAGTACTCGTGTTTGTGGTCAACTAAACACGAGCAGCAAAATCGTTAAGTGGCACGTCAGCAGCTCCCCCTGTTGACATTATCGATTACCAACTCCCATGAGTCCATTTGCGATTATTTATTTCTCATTACTACTTAATTTCAGCCCTTTACTTAAATACTTCCCTCGACACCTCAAGTAGTGGCCGGAGGGCCGCGAATTAAGGGTTTTTGTGTTTTGGGGTTGTTTTGGTGTTTTTACGTCGTGAAATTTTAAGTTTATGAGATTTTTGTTGTTTTAAAAATAAACAATTTTATTGACTTTTTGGTTGAACGTAAAAATATTAGGCCTGAATTTTTATAATTTTTACTAAAAATTGAAAAATGTTATTAAAAATATAAATTAAATTTTTATGTTAAAAAATGTTAATTTTATTGTAAAATGTTTAGAAAAATTACAATTTTAGGCCTAGATTTTTAAAATATAAACTAAAAATTGCAACAAAAATCATATTTTGATTTATATGATAAAATTTTTATTTAAAAAATTACAGTTTTAGGCCTAAACTAAAATTTAATGAAAGACTTTTGGTTTTTTTTTTTCTTAAAAGTCATTTTAAATGTAAATTTACAGATTTTAGTAACTTAGTATTAAAAACCATCGAAAATTGCAAAAAACATCAGTTTTATTATAAAATTGTGGACCTAATAATAATAATTTAATAAAAAACAAATTACCGATATCAATATTTAAACACAAAAATAATGCAATTTTCCTTTCCTCAAAACTTTTATTGAATTATGTAATTTTTTTTTTAACTAAAATTCAATATTTTACACATAAAAACAAAATTTTCAACATACAACACCAAAATTCAAATTTTTACAACATCATAAAAAAAATGTATTTTTTAAATTTTTTTAAGCCTAAAATTTTCCTTTGAAAAGAAAAAAAATCCCATAAATTCCATACAACAAAACAAACAAAACCAAAACCCACTGATTAATTCACTATTTACAATAAACCCGCCATCTATGGGTGTAGTAGTAGTACATCACCTCCAACACAATGTTGACACTCATGTCGTATGCTTTACAAGGCCAACACAACAAAACGAAAAAAACGTTGATTTTATCGACGTGATAAAACTTTTAATTTATTTTTTCATTTTTCTCTTTTTCATCATCCTGTTTGTGAGCCGCTTTATCTGATAGCGCGTGGCATTACACTGTCGATTGACCTCACGCATTTAAGATGACCGGAAGTGGCCCTTAAGGCCTTACCTGGCAGGAAGTCCTCGAACTGGGTCCAACAGCGCCCTCTGATGGAACCGCGATAAGACTTCTTTCTTCCCTTGACTGAGTTTCAGTGGTCAGTCCTTCGGGCGAAATTTGAGGTTTTTTAGTTTTTTTTTTAAGTTTTTTGAGGAATTTTATTTCAAGATGGCGAATAGGCTGTAAAATGAGAGTGATTATTATTAGGTCATATAATTTTTTTTTAAAGAGGTTTAATGGGTTGAGGTGAATAATTAAGAATTTTTTTTTTTTTTTAAGTTTTATTTTGTGGTTGGATTTAGTTTTAAAGGAAATGTTAAGTTTTTTCTTTGAGATAGGCCTGAAGGTGAGATTTTGCAAAAATTTTGGTTTTTGTATTTTAAATTTTCCTCATATTATACATCCTCTACACTAATTGACACAATTTAGGCCTAAATTTTATTTTACTCAATTTTTTAAAAAATTTAATTATAAAATTTACTAAGTTTAGTTAGCTTTCATACTTTTCTAAACTATAGGCTTAATTTTAGCATTTTTCACGTTTTTAACATTTTTCTAAATTTCACATTTTTTTAGACCCAATTTTTATTTATTTAAAATTTATTTCAAATTTTTTTAATACATTTGTATAATTTTAGGCCTATTTTTTGAATTTTTCATTTTTTTTTTATTTTCTTTTCAAATTTCATCCTTCTTTGAATCTTTCCTTACAACTTCACCATTTTCCATAACAGGCCCATCTCTCACCTCTAATTTGTCACATCACCAAACCCCATCACATTCATCTTATAAATTCCCCTTATAAATCCAACACAAACAAACAAACCCTTTCCCCACCCCATCTACCTGTGTTCCTTTTCTCTACTCGCTCCGGAAACAACCTTTACACCGCGGGGCGCCCCAACATCTCCCCCGGTGCCCTCCCTGGCTCTCTCGGGTCCTCCCGGGCCCTCCCGGGGGCTCGGGGCGCGCAGTTGCAGTCAACCTCGACCCCATTGACTTAACACTTGATCGTACCAGACGATACGCCGTTTGTCTCCCAAATGAAATTAATCAGCCATTTATTTAGGCCTATTTCTCGTAAAAAATAAAGAGGAAAAAAATGACCTGATTTAACTTCGATTTATAGTGGAAAGTCGAGTCATTTGTCAGGGAAATAAAACTATCTCGTGATTTATCTCACGCGGGGTGCAATCTGCTGTTTAGTCAATTAGTTGGAATTTGATGTTAGGAAATGTCACCAGGTGGCGCGGGTCGTGTGTTGGGTTGTATAGTGTGTGGAAATTGGTTTTTTTTTTTTGTGATTTTGTGGGTTTTTGTGGTAGATAAAGTATAGTGTGGGTTCGTAGTGGTGGTTTTTTTGGTGGTTAGGTCTAAAAAATGTTGGTTTTTAAATTGTGTTTTTGGTGTTAAATGTGATTTTTTTTGGGGGGGGGGAGGGGGGGATTTTGTGAAAAGAAATTATTGATTTTGACGAAAATTGACTAACATTTTTGTAAAATCAAAATGACTGATTTTTAATTTATATGATTTAGGCCTAAACTAAATTTAAATAATTTTTTATAAATCAAAATTTTATGATTTTTACATAAAATTTAAACCTTAACACAAGAAATTACTACTTTTTTAGACCTAAAACCCAAATCTCCATATTCTTAACTTCTAAAAACCACAATCTACAAATACACCTCCAAGCATGCAAAATAACTCAAAATCTGCCACCAGGCTTCATAAACCTTCACAAACCTTCACTACAAAAAAAAAAAAAAAAAAAAAAACCACTAAAGAGCTTTAACTGCTCTAAATTCATATTAAAATGATCCCTAGTGCCAAAAACAGGAAAGAATAAAACAAAATTGATCTAATCATAATCTCACCCCTTTTTCCAAAAAATCGACCAGTTCATTTATTCAACCATTTTCCTGTTATGTAAAACCAAACTCTTCAAGTGCTGCGATAGGCTTAAAGCCACATCCATTGCAATGAGTATTTGATTACGGGTTTTCATTTGAAATTTGAAATTGAATAGCGTAGCATAAACACAATGTTTGCAATTGGGAATTAGGCCTTAAAAGTGCACTTAAGGTGAGATTAATGGCAAGTTAAATCAAATTTAATAAGTGGCCAATGTGTGAAAATAAAGTATCGATCATTATTAAACGATAAAATAGTACGGGTTTATTCGTTATCGAAGCTATAAATCTCAGTTATATAATAATATCAGTTTTAAAGTGAATCACTGCTTTTATTTCCTGGTTTGTTTCAAATTCAAGTGCAACTGGTGATCGGTGTTTGAGGTTTGGGGTGTTGCGCAGTTGCGTCGGATGTTGGGTGTTTCGAAAGTTTTTTTTTTTTTTTTTTTTTTGTTTGTTATTGTATGTATAGAAACCGATAACGGGGTTTGGTCTTGACATTGTTTTTTAAAGAGTTTTGAAATGTTGTTTTAAGTGCATTTGTAATCGATTTCTATATGTGTTTTGATGTGTGGAAAAAGGTGTTTGTTATCGAAGTTTCGCGAAGAATCGAACGGTGATTTTTACATTTTCAAATCATTTGATCAAATTTTGATTACAAAAGTTTATTTTTTAAAAATTAATAAAATTTTTATAAAATGATTACAAATCGTAAACGACAAAATAATGCTGAAAATGATTATTTTGTCGATTAAAACTATTGACCACAATATGGGTCACTTAGTTTGCTAATTGTACAACTAATCTCAAATAATTTTTAAACTTGTGAAATAGAAATATTTTAGTAGTTGGTCAAACTTTTTGATTATTTCATCATTTGAAAAGTTGATCACAAAATTGACTTTTATGACCAAAATTACGATCTTAAGCGTTAGGGGGAGACAATCTTAAAACTTAGTCGTAAGACATTTCAATGCTAACTTTACATTCGATTATGTCACTAAATATTGAGAAGTGCTAGAACAACTTCAGGAAACAATATAACTGTACGATGATTGTTTGGTCTCAATATCGTAACAATTTGTGATGGACAACTAGGAGTATCGCCAATCTCAGTATTGAATATCACTGCGATATCGTTCCACCACAACGTGTTTAGCCGAAAACCCTCAAACCCAGATCAAATAGCAACTCAATTTACGGCTAATAACACGTTTAAAGCGAACCAGTCGCGGTGCACAGCGGGAACGGGTCTAAACACAGACCCTCAGTGTCAGGACCAACAAGAAGTCAACTCAATCTTAATTACAAGGCTTTTGGTGGGCAAATGGCAAATTTCTACACTCAAACGGCCATTTTGATAGTCAAGTTGCAGTGAGCGCCTACTTACTCATTCACACGTATCGGCAATCAATTTAGGTGGCTGCCGGTGCACGATTGATCTCTTTTGCTGGTAAAAGCTCACCGAGGGCCCCACACGACCAGCCCCGTATGCAGCCGCAGGATGGCTGCCATGAATTATTAATTCACGCGTTCAGTCGAACAACCACTCACAAACTGCACCGTTGTCACTACATTTTCACATTTCATGTCGTCGCTTTATAGTACTAGAAATAGAAGATGAAATTTATAATTAATATATAACGGTTTGAGTTTTTTTTTGGTTTTTTTTAAATCGACGGTTTTTTCTTACGGTTTTCAGTGGTTACTTTGGCCATATTCGATCTGTCACAGAATGTTAATTTTATTACAAAAGCCGTTGTAGTATTTGGAATGTAGGAATACGTAAAAATTGTGTATTGTATTTCTTGAATTAGATGCGCGTGTTTTGTTTATTTCGTCAACTATTTTCCTGCGCTTATATTTCGTGGATGATTTTATTAATTTAAACGAGCAATTTTTTAATCTAAATTTGATAAAAATTAATGTAAATTAATCTATTTTCTGACAAATTTTAATGTTTTTAATGTTATAAATAGAACAAATATTGTTGTTTCTGATGAATTCGTAATAATTTCGGCATTTTTTCGTCATTTTACTGGTGCGCCTCTGTTTCGGAGTTCGCTTTTAATTCGAGAAATACGGTAAATGATTTTTTTAGACGTTGGGCTGGAACAGGTTAAAGTAAACATGTCGTATATCACGGCTTATTCGCATCGTTTTAGTTGCGTTTCATGTCATCACTCAATGTAATTTGCTCGTTTAGAACGTCTTTACTCATTCACCAAAGTCATTAGCAAATTACATGTTTGATAATAAAGACTTAATGTGCCACTGCCACCTACCTGTGAAATAAGAAGGTAGCGATTTTCGGCTTCCTTAATTGAGTGGAGGAGCATTGATTGGTGACCGCACCAATTCGATGCGAGTTAAAAATGCATGAAATGCATGTTTCATATTTTTTTATTTTTGCTCTACTAAATTGGTAATGATATGGAATTTAGTGGTCGTCTTGGCTGCGAAAATTCATTATATGATAGTTTTTACAAAGTGGATTTATTAGTTCAAGTCATATACTTTAATAATTTGTGGGTAAATATACACAATGCAACCATAACAACACTCTACAATTAAACAGGAAGAGAGATTCAAGTCAATAAATTGTATTTAAAAATAAAATGTGGGGAACAACATGCTGTCACTAGGTGGATAAACAAGCTTGGGAGTTAGGGGTAATGTAAAGTGACAAAATTATCAAAATTGTTAAACGCTTTTGAAATCATGTAACATTGACGAGTAGAAATTTAAATATTCTACAATCCAGTCGTTCTTCAACAATTGGAAGCTCAATCAATCCTTTTAGCTGATCCGCCAGTGTCGGCAGGTCAAGAAGCGCCTATTGATCGGAGTGGATTTATAAATCCAACCAATCGCAGACGATCCCATTGTTTCGGTCACTTCGCTTGATTGTGAATCAGGGTAACTCCACCAATATCGTTATCTAACAATACATTTGTGAATCAACACTCAGCACTAACTGTATAAATTGCTACAGATTTTGTTACCATAATAGAAACTTTACGGAAACGTAATCAGTGGCTTTATATTTATAACTTATATTTATAACTTACAAAATTCATTGTTGAATTTATGTTTAACATGCAATTTATACGTCACTTTCCTGCAAAGTCTCTATTATGTCATGGTACATACAGTATCGTTGCATAATTGTGAACCCAAACCAAATTTCTTAAAATTATCCGCGATTTCATCGACTCGGTTATCCATATTTATTGGCTCTTGAAATGGCCAGATAGAAATTTTTTATTATTTTTTTTTTTTCAATTTATTTTTCCTCTGCCAACTTTTGAGGAAGGCAATTTATTTACTACCATTCCGTGCAGCCTGTGGGCTGTGCATATTTTTCTTGACTCAACATCGCGTGAGCTGAGCCCAAGGCAATTCTACTGTTGAAAAAGCATCAAAAAAACACATCTTAAACAAAACTTTATGCATTCACCACTGTTTCACTGCTAAACTAGAACAAATTCATAACAACAAAAACAACAATTATTGATATTTCAGCTAGATAAGGCTCAAGTTTACTTTAGGCTTGGGAATTTAATGTCTTTTTACATGAATTTCTAACTAGGCTATGAGTTTGTAGATATATATTTCTAGGAAATTGTGGTTTGATTTCATTCATTTAATTCACTGACTGGGAGAATTCAATAGCTCAATTTGAATTTAGATTTAATAAAACTTTAAAATTAATGAGGAGTTTATGTGGGTGGTTATATGTATTTGCAAAGTTCAGCCTCAGTCCACTGTAATGAATTGCTGTCATATTATTATTTTGTATGTAAAAAAAAGGAAATTAATGACTTTTGAGAATAGCATGAAATTTAATGTAAAAGCAGATAATGTGTAACCGCAACAGTATGTAAATCATGAAAGTGTCCCAATTAGCATAAATTTCCACTTATAATTTATGGATTAGTTTATTATTATTATTATTATTTTAAAATAATTTTTTTTTTTTTTTTATAGTTTTTTTTAGTTTAGTGGAAATATAATTTTACAATTTTAATGGGAAATTTAGTTTTCGCACTCATCGAACAGTGGCAGCTGGAAAAGGCAATTATAAATACTTGGCTTCTGTTTGAGTGTATTGAGTGCAGCACCACATGTGGCTAAAATAGCAAAATGATCAAATGAATAAGTAATAACTATAATAACAAAATGATATACCAACAGCTCGATAGAGCACGGTTGAGGGGAAAGGGTTAATTTCACACTTGCACCTCACATGTGTAAATTAAATTTCAATGCAAAGTAGGAAATGGAAATGGAATATTGATGATATAGGTTGTAGTTGGTTTCTTCGAAGCGTTGAATTTAGTCGTGGTAGAACATCGATGAAACTACGGCGAGTAATCGACGACAAGAACAATTTTATTCTGATTTTGCATAAATGGCGGTTTGGGTCTAAAATTTCTATAGGGAAAACTTGTAAAAGGGTTCAAAAGGATTCACTTAATCTCATCAGCTTGATATTACGTTTGAGACCTGTCGGGAAATTTCCCAGTATCCTGGTGGGCCAGTCTGCCACTCAATGGTTAGCTCTTGAGACACGCTTAAGGCCCATTCTCAGTAGAAAGAATTTTCAGCAAGAACGAGGAGAAAGTACGTTCTTGCTTGTTTGGACCACTTTCTTGATCAATCAAAACAACTTTTGGGTTTCACCCCTTTTCAAAAACGATTTTTATTGGCTATTAGGTCACAGAATTCTTGATAGTGAGAATGTGCATTTACGCGACAATACAATAGAGCTCTTGTGAAAACAAAATGTATCTCACAGTAAAGAATTAAATGCATCTCTTGTCCCTATTTAAACTCATTTAGCGTAAATGTTGATTTTAATATTTAACACTTAAATTGATGTAAGTTAGAACATGTATGTAAAATTGTAAAACTTAGGGTGTTTGTGGAAAAAGGTGTAATTAAATTAGATAAGTTTTGTTTTATTCGTATTTCCTATTTAATACTAACAATGATTGTTTGTATGTTTTTTTTAAAGGTCAAGATCTGGTTCCAGAACAGAAGATCAAAATATAAAAAACTAATGAAGGCACAACAAGCGCAAACGACTTCACCAGGCCAGCAAGGCGGCACCAACAATGGACTGGCACCTTCGGTCGGCGGTCCACAGTCGCCTCCGCAACCATCTCAGACTCACAGTCCGGTGACCCCGGCTCCCGGCACTTACCTTCCACCGGCCAGCTCGAGCAGCGGCGCCGCGGTCAGTCCGCAGCCGCCTCCCATGAGTCCGCCGGTGTCCACGTCGCCCTGGGACATGGGCAAAGCCGCGACCAACTACATCCCGCAGTACTCTTCGTGGTACCACCAAACGGACCCGAGCGCCATAAGTCAGCAATTGTTGACATAGAAGCCGTTGTGTTCAGTGCATTTTGTTTGTTCTTTTGATTACATAGAAAAAAAGGAAAAGAGAAAAGAACAAATTTTAGTTGTCGAATAACGAAAGCCGTCGGACTCTGTCTTCGGCTTTTCGGGGGAACGAGACCGTCCCAACAGTTCCAAAGAACCCTGGCAAGAGAGGCTTACCAGAAGGCGACAGGAGCGCCCCTAGCCTCACGGGGGGTGCAATATTAAAGAAAGAGTCCATTTTTCATCATCATCTTCCTATGGACAGTGGGCAGGTGCAGTGGATACAGGAGTGTATTTTATCTCAGGTTAGTTTCTTCTTTTTGTTTTGTAGGGTTAGCATCCCTACAATGCCCCTTTTTCACTTTTTTACCCAATGCCCAACCACTGTCTATACATATATATATATGTATACATATAAATATATATATATAAGATAATATTATGGGGACATCGAATTTTTTTTTCTGTTTTTTTTTTTTTTTTCTGTTTTTTTTTTTTGTTGTTTTGGTTTTTGGTGGGGGTTTGTGTTTGAGGTTTGTGTTTTTAGACCATGTGTGGGTTGGTGTGGTCTAAAATTGGCTGGATTTGGTTTTTTGTGGGGTTGAAAGTGAGTCTGAAATTATGTTTTATATAAAATTTAGGTCTAAAATGCTGTGTTTTATGCAAATGTTAGGTCTAAAATTCTGTTTTTATGCAAAGTCAGACTCCAAATTTAAATTTTATTAGTCAAAATTTGGTTTTTAATCAAATTAAATATTTATTTATTTATATGAAATCTACTGTTTAAAAATGTCTAAAATTCGTATTTTTATGCAAACAAATAACTTAAGTCCGATTTTAACGCACAAAACCGAATAAACTCAATTATTTCTCCACAAATGAAAATTCTATGACTGAAGCGAAACCTTTTGAGTAAAAAACGGGTTATTTAAGTTCAAATTACCGAATTTTAGTTCCGCAAACCACTAAACGTATCGATGCACGCAGCAATTTCACAGCTGTGCGCTTCGCAATTAATAAAACCCGATTTACCATTCAGCCGCCAAATCCACGACGTATTTTTCATTTCTCACGTATAAAACTTCTAACATGTGGTCTAAAACGAAATACAAACTAAAAACAAACCTTTCGTCACTTATTTGTTTTAAAAAATGCGGGAAAACGAAATTCGGCGCGAAAAAAAAAAACGAAATTTACCGGGGAAAACATTTTTGGAAAAAAAAAAAAAACGGAAATTTATTTTTTTTCGCATCGAATTTTAAATATTTTCAAATATTTTTATGAATTCCATTAAAATAAAATGAAATTCCCACATTTGTGTAAATTAATTGTAATTTTACGTTGTATTTTTCCACCTTTTATCAAAACCGAGTTCCCATCATGAGCTTAGCGGCCGATACAGTGTCGTACGATAGAAAAACTAGGAAAAACATACAAAAAAATGAAAAAAATGTTATATTTTGGACTTTCTAGCATTCATTCATGTGTAGAAAACAGTTTTTTTTTTTTTCTTTTTAAACTTTTCATTTGTTGTGTTTTGACGAGGAATGGATCGAATACCGAACGAGCCAAAATTTCACCAAAACTTTTACCGAAAAACAAAAATCTAATATTTCAATATTCAGCCGAATGTTTAAAAAAAAATCAACCAAAAAAAAAAATACCGAATACAGAATAATTGGAACTTAACTCTTTAATTACGGGCAACTCCAATTTTTTAACTATTCACGTTTAGATTTGTGAAAAACCCATCTATACATGGCCCGTAATGAAAGGGCTAAAACTAGACCAAATATAAGCCTAATGCAGAATAAGCTAAACTTTACATTTAGCATTCTGAGCTGACATTTGGTTGCAGAATAATCACAATCAGAATTCAACATTCAGCTAAACGTCGACCAGTTAACAATCGACGAAAAAAGCCGAATTCTGAATAATCTGAACTTAACATTCAACTCAGTGGCAGACTGGGTCTAAAATTTCTACCGGGAAAACTTGTGAAAGGGCCCAAAAGGGCCCACTTAATCTCCTCAACATGAAATTAGGCTCGGGGCCCGTCGGGAAATTTCTCGATATCCCTGGGGCCAGTTCGAAACCGGATATTCGATCCATTCCTAGTTTCAACCCCTTTATGTGTCATTTTATGAAAAAAAAATCCGTCGATTTCTGCAACAATTTCTATTTATTATAAAAGATACTGAAAAAATTGAAAATGACTTACCCCATACCCAATTACCCCTTTACCCATACCCACCCTTCAAGTTTCTTGACACCCAAGATTTTTTGAAAAAAGTCCATATTTTGTACACAAAGTGGATGAGAAAAACAAGAACTTTTCAGCTGCTGTGTAATCAGATGTCAAATAAATGTGATCAAAAATTGTGCAAAAGAAATACTTCATTTGTGTTTTCATCTTTTTTTTTGGTTTAAATTTTACTTTGAATCATGGGAAATTGCCAACAAAAGAGTTTCCAGGGACCCATTCAACTGATTTCCCATGGTGCTCTATCTCCTCTGTGTTCCCCCTAGTGTTCAACAAGAGGAAAACTGATACCACAAGTAAGTTGACATGTCAATTAATACTCAATTTTTACCACTTTAGTCAATTTGTGTAAAATGTCACATTTTCTTGCAGTTTTGTGCAAAGTTGGAAACTTACTTCTCTGGTAAGTGGAATTTTTGGAATTTTTTTATATTTTTTTCAACTTTGAGGTAAGATTTCTCAAGTTTAGAAATCTGGAATTTTAAATGTGACTGTATGGTTAGATTTCTCTTTCTTAGCGGATTCTAAAAGTGTATATGCTTAATACAATAATGCATTGTTTTGTAATGACACATCCTAGAAGTTGCAAAATGTTTTTCCAAAGACTAACAGGAAAAGTATGACTTTGACCACAGATTTCCAAATCACCAAATCATGCAAATCCAACAATGATTACATCACTGAATTATTTTTTTTTAGCTGAATCTAAACCAACAAAACATTACAAAATACATAACAATAACCTCATCACCATACAATGCAAATCTTTAAAAAAAAAACCCAAATCTTCAAACTCCCATATCACCACCATCAAAAGACCCAAACTCAAAAATGACCCCACATTCAAACTCCTCTCACCCAGACGAATTCAAATCTATATAAACTTTACAGAACCCGTCAACTAGATGAAGCGCTATATCGAGTCAAAGTCAAAGACAACGCTTGACAACGAGTCTGGAGCAGACTCACCCATCTCTGATTACTGCACACAATGCCTCTGTCCCTCCAATGGACCCTGGGACAGTTTTCAAGGGTCCATGGGTTCCCCACACAGTTCTGAAGACCATGGTGCTCACGGGGATGACACGTGCTCATTGTATTGCACTGCCACCAATGCCAGCCATTCTTATGGAGATTTCCAACATCTCAATGCAACAAAGGGATGGGGCTGGGGGTAGTGGGGGAGGGAGTTGGGGTGATGCAACAACAAATGTCCACCCCCACATCATGTTGTTGGTGTATGACACTAGATTTGGTTATTAATGATGTATATGGCTCATCTTCGAAAATCTGGTTTCGAAGTTTCGGAGACCGGTTGAGTATTGGTTTCATAGTATGTGTTAAGTGATGATGGATGCGGTCTTAAAGGTCAAGTGAAGTTGTATTTTTAGATTTGTGAATTTTGAAGTGGTTTTTGGTGCTTTTGGTGTTTGGGATGTTTTGACAGCCATGTTGAATTTTAATAAGTTGAAATATTAATGGAATTGTTGGTTTTGCAATGGTTTTTAAGTTTGGAATTAATTTTTATTTGATGTTGGGGTGGTTTTGTGTAGTTTTGTTTGGGGTTTTGCATTTTGGTGTGTTTTGGCAGCCATATTGGATCAAGTTCTGAGCTGAGTTGAAGCTAATAACTATTAGATTGCTTTAATTGTCTATCCACATTAAAAACAATATTAATCAATTAAAACAACTAAAACAATAAATTTGAATAAATTTTTAATGCCATTCTTATGTAATTCCATCCAAATTTTCACCACAAGATAAACATCACTACACATTAAACATTAACATTCCAGCTATTGTTTGACATGATCAACCACCAAATATGGCATGCCGTAGACCAAACTCACACCCTATAACTAGATAACAGGGTCAAGGGTTATCTACAAAGTACAAAACTTGTCACTTGATCCCATCTCATTTGCAAAACTCACATTTCCCCACCTGATGGCGTCTAGAAAAAGACACAACACAAAACAGTTGATCTAAGCGAGTTTTGGCATGTGGGGAGACGGCTTTTCTCATGACCGGCTTCCGACATTGTTTGTCTGACTGATCCGATGAGTCGACCGCTGCTGGACGAAATGTAATCAAGTGGTAAACCCTAATCCGAATTAGCATTCAGACTCAGCCCGCCATAACAAATCGTCTGAAACCCCACGCTAGGGCGCTTCTGTCGGTACATTTCTTTGTACGCGAAATCCGCGAGCTTAAAATGGCCGTTTCAGTTTGTAAACATCGCGAAATGTTTGTGTAAATGTTAGTTTTACGTTTTTACACACATAGATCGACGTGGTATGAGGCCATTTTAATTTTCTCGTTCAAATCTCGCATTTCCCGCGTAACGGAGAACTCTGATGATGAAATGTCGTTTTAATCTCGTGTTTAAGGGTGGATGTTATTATTTACTGCAAAAAGAAAAAAAGAAAATCTATTGGTATGGAAAGAACAAAAGCACATTTCGAAATCAATTTATTTCATTTTTTTTATTTTTGTGGTCGTGTCAACATTCAGGAAATGTCACTCAGTGACGACAGCACGTGCGCGACACGCGAAGACTCACTCTCTCCTCCCCCATTTGCAAAATAACCTCTAAAGAAGTTCTCGCCAGTACAGTAGTCAATTTTGTGCTTATTAGACTATTTTTATGTCTATTGGTCGTTTTGAGAGGTTGGACTGACGTGAGTTGCGACGACGTGACAACGATATCGCAAATGATCGACATTACGAAAGTGTATCGAAGTTTATCATAGAATAGCTCCCTCTATTGATATTATTTGATAATGAGGTTAGTTTTAGGCTTTTAGCGTTGAGGGTGTTTCTGCGATTAGTTGTCGTATTTGCGTAATGGTAAAGTTTACGCAACTTTTTCTACAACTTTAGCCATTTTGTGTATCGATATTTTAAATTAAGGTTTGACTGATTCTGATATCGATATGGAAAATCGGCCGATGTTCACGAAAATATCCATCGGTATCGGCCGATATTTTGGCTACCGATTCCGATTTTTCAAAAATATAAATTACCGTAAATCACTTTTTATTGTTTTCATTGCAAAAGCTTTAAAAACCAATATATCGAAAACCATTATAAACTTTAATCACTCTTAAAATCTTGCTTTACTAAAATAATGGAAAAACATGAAAAAAATCAGAATTTGGAAAATTCTTCAAAATGTCAGAATCGGTATCAGTATCAGCTGATATTTTATTCAGAATATCAGAAATCGGCCGATTTTCGATTTTTCCCACATCTATCAAGCCCTAGACTAGACTTTAAACGGAGTAGTCGATAACGATATTCCTTGCAAAGTTTAAAAGTTATGACGTCAGCTCGGTTTATTGACTCGCAGGGTGGCCCCATAAAAATGAGCCGAGCTGCTATCAAGTCGTACGGGAAGACATCCCTTCCTTCCCCGCTCAAACCGCACGCGAGGCACGCGAGAAAACCGCGAGAAAAGTCGTGCGATTTGTAAATAACTTTGCAACTTGAAAATTTCAACTCTCTCTCTATATACTATCGCATTAATAAATTATAACCGCTGTTTACACTCGGGTGTATTTATATATAATTTAAATTTTCTTTTATTTTTAGTTTTTGCACTCTGGTGTTGAAATTGATAAAAAAGAAAGTAAAAGAAATCGATTTATTTATTTATTTAGTATAGTATCATCTCTTAAAAGTTTTGATATTAATATTTTAGCGTTTCGCCGCTAGGGGTATTTTAGAGGTTTCGCTAGTCGTTATTTGTCACCAATCGCATTTTTCTGTGTTTTATGGTGGCCTCCGACTCCACACTACGATTGATCGCGGGAATTAGTAATTTCGTCTTCGGGATCGATACGATTTGCAGCGATATGGATCGCTTGATAAATGCATTTTTTTACAACTTGTTTTAATTTATCTTTTATTTACGTAGCCAAAAAAAAAAAAAAAAGTCAGAATGGTTCCTTAATGAAAATGTGAGGTTTATTTTGGCATTTATCACCGTTTGGAAAACCCAAAATGGCGGAAATGCATGTCCTTAACCCTAATTTAACCCGCAAAAGTGCTATTTTAACCCTAATTTAATTCTGAAACAAAAGCTGAAAATTTAAAATTTAAACTTTAATGTATCATTTTTTACTTAATGTCATCACATTTCGCCTTTGGGAACATCCAAGATGGTGGAAAAGTTTAAAATTGATTAAATCAAGTAAAAGAAAAAGTACATTTGAGTTACATTTTGGGTTTTTAAAGTCTTTGTTTTCTTGTTTAAGGGTTAATTTGTTACTTAGTATAATACCCAAAATGGCGGGAAAATACGTTCTCAACCCTTTAAACCGAAGAAAATAATCAAAAAACCAAAAATAAAACTTTAACGTACTGTTTCACTTTACTTCATCACATTCCACCTTTTCCAACAATCAAAATGGCCGAAAAGCACGTGCTTATCCCTACCGTAATTAACCCTAAAACTAAAAAGCATCACAGACACTGAATTTGAATTGAATAATTTATAGTTTGGCTAAAAGGTGTGTAATTACAGACCAAAATTGATTTTAATTATTATTTTTATCTCTTTTGCTGCAAGAAAGCGCTCAACTCAGCCTCAGCTTTTAATAAGTTAATAGGCCTATTTGTTTCACCCGTTGTTCCTTCAGACTTCAGGGGGATTAAGAAAAGGTGGTGCGCTTCGGTGTCGCGATCGCAAAAACGTAAAATTTCGGTGCTGCGAGCGACTTTTCGGGGGAAATTCGAGACGCGTTGATTACGGAAAAAATATTAAAAGAGAAAAAATTTATGGGTAAAAGTATAAAAGCGTGCAAAAATCCAGGTGGACAGCGTGTTGGTGTGCGTGCGAGAGCGCCGTTGCCCGCGGAGCTGTCGGCGCCAAGGCCTTGCAGCGGGGCGGCCACACGTCATTCAGCGTCGATGAAACGCGTCAAGCGATAAACACGAACATCAGGGACGAGGACGCGAACTCTTAGACTTTTTGGTTTCTGCTCATGCGCAGAGTTTTTAGGGGTTGAGTGTTTGTTGAGTTAGAAGTTAGAAATTTTTGTTTTATTTGTAGGTAAATTAAATTTTCGTTGATGAGAATTGAGAATTTACGTGACGTGGGGTTTTGGTTTGTTTTGTTGGAAATTTGATGTTTGTGTTTTTTTGTTTTTTTTTTTGAGGGGGTGAAAGGGGTTTTGATTTTGGATTTGGGGCTTTTGGTCGTTTTTGGTGGTTTTTGGGTAATTGATATAATATGGGGTTTGGTGTGTCGGTAGAAAATTAAGTTCCTGTCTATTGGAAGAAAATCCGAATTTTGGTTTTTAATGATATTGAACGTTTTTATGGTTAACTTTGAGTTTCAGTGTACAGAAATACCATTGTTCGAAAAATCCATTTATTAAGTCTGTTTGTGATTTTAAAAACAACTTACCAATTTTATTACAAAAACTAACCTAAATTTCAATTGTTTGCTGATTATAAAGCGATTTCATCAACTTTTAATCTATTTAATCACTACCAAAATCACCATTCGATGCGTCAAATAACCGAAAAATCCCTTTATTAACTCAGATTCTAACAACATCAACATTCCACTAGTTTCCATGTACAGACAACGTCAAAATCTAATTGTTTACTGACTCCCGTCCCCCTACCGTCTGATTTCGTAATTCAACTCAACTTTGGACTTATTGATATTTCAAGTGAGCTTCATACGTCATCTTTATGGAACATTCAGACATTAATGTCAATTGAATAATTACCCGTGCATCCGGGATGCTTCCACACAAGACACTGTAGGTCAAAGGTCACTGACAATTGACCCCGTTTCCCGCTGCTCCCATTGGTCAGCAGTTGACCGAGTGCGTGGGCGGAGTCGGTGCAACTGAAAAAGTGAAAAACACATGGCAGCCATTTTGTTTGGGGGTTTTTGGTTTTTTTGCGTTGGTTTCGATTTAAGTTTCGATTTTGAAATTAGAAGTTTGAAGGTTTTGCCGATGTCCGATAGGTGGGGTGTTCTGTGGTATGGTGGGTGTTGAATTAGAATCGATTTTCGCGAATCGATAATTCGATTTTGGGGTAATTTCATAGAATTTGTTGATTTTTAAATATAAAAAAAAGTGTTTAATTGAGTTTTAAATTGGTGTTTTGTGTTTGGTTGATGTGTTATTAGATGGATGAAGCCGTGAAGCGTTATTTTCAATTTTAGTAAAAGTTTGTACAGTTTTTTTTTAGGTTTCGAGTTTGGGTTTGTTTCGACTGGTGGCGGTTTGGGATATTAAAGTGCAACCAAGTGATGTTTTAGTGATTTTAAGTCCTAATTTGGTTGATGATGAAGAGATACACAACCGGAAGTTCTGGTTTTAATGTTTATTAATGTGTAAACGTTATTTTTTTCAACTAGTGGTGGTTTGATCTTTGAGGCACTAAAATGTACACAAAAGCTATTTTCATCGTATTTTTAAATGCAGAAAATAACAAATAATAGAGCGAAGCACTACCGGATGTATAAATTTAATATTTTTTACTTAAAAAAAATATATTTCCGCATTTTTGAAATACGATTGCCATTTTCAACTACCGCCAATTTGAGGTACTAAACAAAACAAACAAACAAAAAAAAAAAAAGATTCATATTTCATTTCAAATTCAAAAAACATGTTTTCAACAAAACAAAATCACTTTTCCACTCAACTTTACGCCTACCGGCGATTTTCGGTATTAAAAAAACCCCCCAAAAAATATACATTTCTACACAATTTAAAAAAAAATCAACTCTAATAAGTAAAACCTCAAAACACTAAATCCACCATCTAACCACACCACCTAGTGACGTAATTTTCAAAAAAATTCAAATATTTCACTTTAATTGCCACCTCAACGCAAGAAGGCGATTTCTCGAATTTCTGCCATTTCTCTTCTCTTCTTTTCTCTTCCCCCGTTCCCGCCAGACAGACACTGCCGCCAGGGGGCTATCGGGGGGTGTCGGCGACGGCAGGAAGCGTGTCCCGCGGCATTCTCTCTCGGCTCGTTCTCCGCCACTCCGGCGCCACCAGTGGGCGCTAATAAACACTTGTTGTGCGCCACTCCAGCCCTTGATGAGATGGCAGCGCCACTCCGCGGGCTCCTCGGGGCTCCTCGGGGCTCGGCGGGGGCCGGCGGTGACTTTTGTTGGCGCTCTATGTCACTGGCGACCCCCACGCCCACGTACTCCACGGCTCACGCCCCCTCTCTGCTCCTGCACAACACCGCCGACCCCCAGGCGCCACCAAGTGCCGAATTCAGGTGAACAACGGGTCACTTGGAATAGTTGCAAATGATGACACCTGGTGTTTAATTTTTGTGGGGTTCAATGATGAAATGTTGTTTTTTGGTTGTGTTTTGTGTTTGGTTGATGATAAAGTGATGCTAAATTACTCTTGAAGTTGAAATAGTAAGGGTTTTATTTTGGTGAACATTGTTGTAACAATTTGTTTGTTAATTCAACATTATTGAAAAGCTTAAAATAATATTGAAATGTTGATTTAACATTACTGCAATATTGAAACAATGAAAAATTAATTCTTTTACATTATTATTTCTTATTAATTCAATTTTAATGTTGGTTTAACTTAAAAAAAACATAAAATAAACATTGTTGTATCATTTTTTCATCAAAAAGTGACATTAGTACAACTTTAATCTTAATTCAACATTATTGAAAATCTTAAAACAAATGGACACAATGTAACTACTTTTTGATTCTAAATCAACATTAAAATTTAATTATTAATGAGAAATAATGTGTAAAAGTGTTAATTGCATTGTTTAAATGTTGCAGTAATGTTAAATCAACATTCCAGGTTGCAATAATAACAATTTAGGTTAAAATGACTAGAAATACTAATGCAATAATGTCAATCAGTAATGAAACCATTGCTTACATCATTAAAACAATGAAAACTGATCATATAACAGTATAAATCAGTTAAAACCATTGCTAAAACAATATTGTGTAATGCCAATAACATTGCAACAATAAAAGTTGGTGCATTGTATAACTTTTCACATTTCTTCCCCAGAGGTACAATGTACTTTTTAACTTTTCAAAACAGAAATATGAATAAATACATTGAGATTAATTCATTTTGATTTATAAGTGGATTAATTACTTATGATGTCATTTTTTTTAACCCACATAAATGAGATTATTATTTTTTAAGCCTCTATTTATGTCATTTAGATGATGTAATCTCATCACGTCATGAATGATCAACTTAGTAGTGGTATTTTTTTACGTTTTTAGTTATAAAGTATCTCGAGAACTAATGCACCGAAATTGAAAAGTAAAAAAGATTTAAGATCTTCGAAATGCTGAGTGTTTTTTTTTTAAATTGGTTGCATTGTTTGTGGACTCACTTGAAAATAGTTATTGTTGAATAAGTGGCATGTGTCAATAAAATTTTTAATTTTTTTTAAATTAAATTTTTTTTTTTAAATTATCAATAACTATTTACGAAGCATTCTTAGAGCTATAAACAGCCAATTTGACAAAGCTTTCTAACACTTCAAGGATTCCAAAGAATCTCTCATTCTTAAATTTATTTCAACCGGAAGTGAAGTTGTGAGCAAAAATGAAGAAGAAAAAAAATTAAATTTTCGAATTCAAGACTACCATCACTTAAAAAAATCAATGACAACATTTTACCCATAACTCCCAGCTTTAAATACCTAATTAGAAAAACCTTCCTAACACCTCAAAGAACCCAAAACACCCCAAAGGTTTTATTTTAATACAACTGAAGTGCTGTTACAGACAAACATATAAAACAAAACTTTCCAAATCCAAATCACCATCACTTACAAAGTCACCCATAACTCCAGAGAAAGTCACTCCAACATCCAAACATCCAATTAGAAAAACCTTCGGGAGACCTCAAAGAACCCAAAACACCTCCAACATTTTACCCTCACCCCACAAGAACTCGCAAAAAACAGCAAAAACCCAAAACAGTAGCAACACCATCTTATCCCAACATCTCAACCAATCAAAATTGACCGTTCCCTTTAACCATGTCCCATTTTCTTTTTTTCCTGGACAAAATGGCAGCTGTTTTTTTTATTATTTTTATATATTTTTTTTATTTTTCACTTCTCCCTCTTCTTGATAAAACTAGTGATCTTCGCAGGTGGCAATTATGTTGTCAGCCAACGCCGCCAGGGCGAGGTTTTCCACATCTTTGATAGACAACGACTGACAAGACGACCTTTGATCTCATTGAGATGACGTCTGGTGGCGAAATTTGCATTTTATTTATTTATTTTTTTTTTTTACAATTTTTAGCTTTCAGTCGAGTTGGTGTCTTGATAAATGACACGTTGTTGGTCACTCCCTCTAGAGGGAGGTTTGTGGAGGGTTTTAGGGGCGCCGTTCCCCCTAGTGACAAAGTGTACATTAGTGCATTGTTTCGAGCTGCACGCGCGGAAATTCAGTCATGCGCAGTGTTCTTTTCAAAGGGTCATGGTCGCTTTAGTTGGCACGTGGACTGATAAATGTCGCAATATGTCGATTTTTTTTTTTTTTTTTTTTACTGGTGGATGTCGGGATGTGGGACTATGTTGCAAAATTTGATTTTTTGAAGGGTTTTTTGGGTTACTGGATTATTAGTTGATTTTTATGATTTTTGGGGCTATTTGAGTAAAAAATCTATGTTATATGATTTTTGGGGTTTTTTAAAATCGATAAAAAGTTTAAAACTTACAACCAAGAAAACCTAAATAAAAAATTAAAAATCAACAAAAATAAATTTATTTTTAGTATTTGGGTTTTTTAGAAGATTTTTCTGTTTTTGTTGATTTATTTTAAACTTTTTTAAATTTATTTTCTAATTTTCCTAACTACACCATTTTTTTATGAATTTGTTTACTTTCGTTAAAATCCTCTTCAACTTTCAATAGAAAACTCTAATAACAAATCAATAAATAACACATACATATCACACCAAAACAAAAGAACAAAATAAATAAAAAAAATAAAATAAAATAAAATAAAATAAAAAAAAATAAAAGAAGGAAAAAAAAACCAAACAGAACAATAAATAAAATATTAAAAAAAATTCACAAATGCTATAAAATTTTCACAAATTTTTATTAAAAAAAAAATTCTACTTTTATAAATCTTGTTTAGATCTTGTGACTGATGACATCACATAAACAGGAATAAAAAGTAAAAAAAAAAAAAAAGTCATGATATTATTATTATCATTAAAAAAATGAATCCAATATATCTCTATAATTTAGTGTCTTTGAAGCTTAGAGCGAGAACAAAACGAGGAAGTTTTATAGTCACAATGTTGATGGAGGATGCATGCAATTTTTTTTTTTATTTCTTAGTTTCCTCAATGCCTTTGAGAAAATAGATGATGAGAAAAATAAAATTTATTTTATTTAAATAATCAAAAAACCTTAAACTTAAAAATAACTATACATTTACATTTTCTACCACCAGAGTGACAAGACTTCAAAACTGACATTTAGTGTCCAATTTAAAAAAAAAACACTTATTATTCCAAACCCCAATATCTCAAATAGTAAAAACCCAAACCTTAAAAGTATATATAAATTTAGAATCCTCATAAAACGAGGAATTTATATATATCTACCCACTTCTGACTTTCTCTTTTTATCTACCCATCCCATAGAAATAATTCAATAAACCCCCAAAGTCACAAGTGAAAATAAATTAAGCAACAATTACTTCATTTACAACCCTCTCAACCCCGACCCCACTTCCGGTAATGGTCGTTTTCCGCGTGGACAACTTCCATCTCATCTCGAGGTCCGTTTGCAATTGCAGTTCCCACACCAAAGCCGGGGGCATGCGCACTCGACCGATTTCCTCACTCATCCCCCGCTGGCTAAAGCGGAAGTGCGCCAGGTCGATCGCTACGGGCGAAACGCGAATCGCAGGGGGCCGAGACGCTGAAAAAACACATAACCTCCAATAAAATAATAAATTTTACGATAAATAAATTTACTTTGCCAACATAAACGCGCCATTTCGAGCGTTTATTGTGTTTATCGTGTTTATGTGACTGGTTATCGAGAGTTATCGACTAATCTAGCATTGAAATGTGTTTTTCCGTTTCTGCGCATCACCGGAAGTGGGTTTTTTTTAGAGCGGTGTGTGTGTTTTGATCGAGGATCGGTTTTTTTTTTTTTTATTATCGATTTTGAGTGGTTTTTACATGAAAAGTGAGATTGTTAAGGATTTGAACTGTTGAAACTCGTTTTTATGCTTTTGCGCATGTCCGGAAGTGTAAGTTCCAATGTGGTGTTCGTGGTTTCCGTCGTAATCTAAAATCAGTTTTTTTTTCGATGGATTTTGAGTGATTTTAGGTTTATACAGTGCGGTTATTATGTAAATGGTGGTTTAATGTGTTACTTTAAACAAAATGTCGATAAATAACCGTTTAACCGCAAATTTTTGTGTTTTTTTAGGTTTTGTCGGTGACCGGAAGTTAGATATTCATAAAACTGATAATTTAGCGCTTCAACTTGATGTTATATGCCGTTGAGTGATGATTTATGCAGACATGTCAGGTTAATTCGACGTTTCGAGCCGATTTAAGGATTTTTAAAGCAGTTTCTAGCCAGTTGCGACTCACCGGAAGTGGAAAAATGCACCATCATGCAGGCCTTGTGCACGAACAAAAGGTATTTAAGCTTTATTTTTTTTTTATCATTTTAAGGGGTAGAAAACTTGAATTTCGCCAAAATGTAGAGAATAATTAACACTGGGAGCAAAATCTCACTTTTCTAACTTCTGCGCAAGACCGGAAGTAGATATAATTTTCAAAAAGATAAAATCAGAAATAGCTATTTCTCACTTACTGCGCATAATCGGAAGTAGAATTAATATTTATATAAAAATAATAATTTTATTAAATTCATCACTTACTGCGCAAAACCGGAAATGAAACTTCACCCTCAAAACCTCAAACAAAAAAAAAAAATCTCCCTATACAAAATTTAAAAAAATTTGATTTAATCAGTAACTCGTAACTTGCAACAGTCTATCAATTAGCCTAACAAAAGACGACAGAGGGCGCCACGGTCAATGTCGTTAATCTCCAACCCCTTTGTGAGCCACTTAATAATGTCCTGCTTATTTTCTAATTAAGACCCCGAACCCGCACTTGAGGCTCTAACGATGCAAAAGGAGGGTGTCCCTCGCGTCCCGCGCGTCCCTCATCTCCCACGAGGTCCCCATTAGGCCTAGGGACGCCGGGTATCGCAGGTCACATCAACAGCGCCCTCTAGACACGTGTCGGATCAAGTGACAACCATATGGACATTTATCTCGAATTTACAATTAATTTACTACTGTTCTGCCCTTTCTCCACTTTTGTCCTGAATCACAATGTTTTTTCTTGAGGTTTAGTCAGACCGGAAATGCAACTTTTGTCTGTATTTAGGGAGGAATTAGGTTGTGATTTGGTGTTTTTAAATTTTTTATTTTTTTTCTGGAGGAAAATTAGGTGAAGTGAAATGAGTGTTTTGGTATTTAAAAAGGGTTAATTGTAGGAAGTCATGATTTGATATAGTTACGTCATTGTGATACAATTGTTTGGTTTATAGGGAAAATAAGAATGCTGAAGTTGGTGGTTTCCCGGATGTGGAATTATTTGTGACGTCATTTTGGTTAAGGTTGAACTGATAATTTTGTACGTTTGCAAAGAATTATACAGTAGTCATTTTGATTTGTCGCGTTTTCCTGCAATCCCATTATCACGTGACAGTGTGTAATATTTGCATAACGTTATCGGGTTAACCTATATATATATATATATAAAAAAAAAATTAGTTTCCAAACCTATATAAACCAAGACTGTATTACAGCCAATAAATATAAAATACTCGGTTATAGCGAGATCTTTTGTTAAACCCTATTATAACGTAACGTTTTTGTTTCCCCGATTATATATAAGCATTATTCAAAGTTACTCGGGTTATAACGTCATTTTCAAGCTGGTCCCTTGAGAAACGTTATAAACGGGTTCCACTGTACATAAGTATTACTTAATTGGAGCTTGGGAAGAAACAAATGTCATTTTTGATTTTAAAAAGTCCTTTTCGTTTGATATGTAGGTAGCACAAATTTCTGTTTTTTTTTTAAAGCTGGGTACACAGTTGTAATTAACATAACTTAACCTTAACTTAAAAAATTGTATTCATATTAGGGATGCTAACGAGACTGGAAAAATTCTCATCTCGAATTTGCTACAGGATTCGGTTTGGACAGGACTAAAAAGACAAAAAATTTCGTGACTATTAGGAATTGTACTATTTGGGTTATTAATATGAATAAAACAAATATTTGTCACTTGCATTTAACAAGGGACCAAAAAATTCGATCGTTACAACGAGTTTTCGTTATTTTGTTGTAAGCGGGTTTGTTATAACGGGATTAGACTGTACATAGTATACCTTTAACAACCAACAATTTACCTGAGTCGAAATGACTCGAAATTGAAATTAGGGTTGTGCAAATCTTACATTCATCTATACTGTAAGAATTGGTTGTAAAGTTAAGGGAATGCATTAGCGCAAACTCACTATTTGACAAAGTGAAAGTCGTGTAACGTATAACCAGTGTTCTGCAACGCAAAGGCTCCATTTGTTTCACAAGAGGTGTCTGTTCAATAGGTTGCAATAAAGGAAAAAAACAAACACCTAATTTCCCTTAAGGAAAAGAAAATGTGAGACACATAAAGATAAGAATAAAATGGTGTTGGGAAATTGTGTTTGCGTGTTCAGCTGCAATATCGGTGTTTGGTTGCAATATAATGTTGTCGACGAACAAAACTTAGCAATTAAAAGTATTACGTCTTAAATAATTGTGTGGAAACTGGAAAAGGTTGTAGTTTTAACCACCAGGGGAGCTTACTGAAGTGATTATTTCAAATGTGCAAAAATATGTATAACACGACGTGACGTATAAAAGTGGGACATGTCACTTTCAGACGTAATAAAGACTTTAAAATAAAATGACGTCGAATTAACTCTTCGATTATCATATGTAACAAATGCCACAAGCATCAGTTTTGAACGATAAATTTGTTTGCAGTCATTTAAGAGTACAATCGTTAGAGACTAACGTAAGAATCTTTTTATCATAATCGTAAACTATGTTCTCTAACTTATGCTCGACATTTGTTACATTAAAATGAGATAAAAAAAATTGGTATTCTAAGGGTTAAAAGACCTAAAGAGAGCATTGTTTCGACTCCTTGGGCATATTGGGTGGTCACTTGGACTTTGTTATTTGTTTTGCCTAAATGGTAGATTAGCTTTTGTCACGACTGAGAAGCAAGAAACGAGCGTTTAATTGAATAATAAATTTCCATCTAAGTCATTAGGAGAGTTTTATTTGTGCACCACCCATTGTTTGACATGGAATATTTTCGAGTGTGTGTACAGTGGTTATTATAGTTGTAATGTTAAAAGCAGTCATTTTGGAAATCTCAACACATGATTAATCTTGGTTAATAATTGGATCAATGTTGAAATGTTGATTTGATATTGTTAAAAAAAAAACCTGGAAGTATTGTTTGACTGGTAAAAACAATGTTGTTCAATACTATATTGCATTGTTGTGTTTTTGTTAATTTGATTTTAGATTGTTTAAATGTTAAAAAATATTGTTGAAATGTTTATTTGTTGATTTTATATTGTTTCAAGTGTACTAAAACATTGATATAACAATGATTAAAGCACTACAAACAACACTTAACAATGTTTATATACATGAAAAATTCAAAATAAACATTGTTCAATGCTATTTCTATTGTTGAAATGTCTATTTGTTGATTTTACATTGTTTCAATTGTAATAAGTACAAAAAACATTGATATAACACCAAGTTTTTGAATGAGACTACTGTTTAACAAAATACTCGACTTTTTGAATGCGACTATTGTTTTGTAAACACTCAAACCAATGCTCCAGAAACCCACACAGATATCCGATATCATCAATGAAATACCGTAATTCCATCATTCCTTTTCACTAATTATCCACCAACGGATTTGATCCCCTTATGTACATACACTACACTATACTACACTCCGACAGACTTATCCTTTCATTAATCAGATCATCGCTCAATGCCAAGTGTACTATTTCACAGGCTAATTAGCTAGAAACACAACCCTTCCCGTAACCGGAAACGCGTTTCTAATTGGCTCCAACTCCCTCTTGGATCAAAATAAAAAAGTCAAATTCAGCTCCATTTTTATATCATCGAGGGAAAAAAGGGAAAAATATATATAAAGTTTTAAAAATTTCGTCGCGCATGCGCAGTGGGTGGATTTGTCCTTTTGGTAGAATGGATGAGAGAACTCGAGCAATTCCCCCTCGAAACCCCCCGGGGGGTTCTCTTGCTAGGTGGGTGCGCGTGGCTTGCCAAGCGTGTCTTGTGGTCAGTGAGGGTCGTCAGTTCATTCCCCCGGTTTCTTCAGGTGTTTGTCGGTAGAGGGAGCGATCAATTCGCCTTGGTTGGATAAAGTGCGATTTAGGGTTATTTTTGCATAGGAGTGATGCAGTGAGTAAATTTGGGGAAATTTGTGGTTTTTTAAGGTTGGGACGAAGGTATATAGAGGATGAATTTCAATAATAAAATTTTAAGAAATTTTTAAAGATGCAAAAAAGAAATACAATATGTAAAATTTAGTTCTTAATTTTTTGAAATTTGAAAAATTTGTTTAAATATATGACCAGTAATACAAAAAAATCATTTAAAAATTTTATTTTTTTTGCAGTTTAAAAAATATTTCTAAATAAAGGATGAATCGCAATAATAAAATTTTAAAGATATTTTTAATGAATGCATAAATAAATATAAAATTATAATTAGTTTTAATTTTTTGAATTTTGAGAAATTTGTCTAAAAACAAAACGAATTCCAATAATAAAATCTTTACAATTTTTTTTAAAATGCAAATAAATAGCGAAAAATGAATTAAAAATAAAATAAGTTATATTATATCCTAATATAATTAATATAAAATTATTTCTTTATTTTTACATTTAAACAATATATCCAAACGCAACCCTAATCACCCACAAAAAAATTCCAAAAACCCAAAAATTACCAATTCCTCCATATACGCACTCCACTCCACTCAACGCACGCGCAGTTGGCTCCTTTACCACAACACGCATCTTCATCTCCGTCCTTGAACGCCTGGAGGATGTTGAGGAGAGTCCATTGTTTTTGGCACCATCTTGTCTTTTCATTTCTTTTTATTTCTTTTTTTCCCCTTTTTTCCCGCGCGGGCGCCGGAAACAGCAGCCGGGCCGTGTGAATGGAGCGTGGAAGGCCGTCACGCACAGCGCGAGGAGTGCGCGCCGGTGGACAATAGAGGATGCGGGCGTCACTGCCTCACATCCGGTCTGGCTCAAAATTGTCCTCGGGACTTCTTCGCGCAGACCATTCACCTGATCAACTGTTTTTTTTTTTTTTTTTTTTTTTTTTTTTTGCGTTTTAAAAACCTCTAAATTTAAAAAAAAAATAAAAAAAATGTTTTAAAAAATTTAATTTAGTTTTTTTAATTTTTTTTTTTTAGTAATTTGGAAATGAATAAAAAATAAAAAATGAGAAATAAGAGGAAAGTTGTGGGTAGAAGGAAGTTAGACGCGTGTATGACGGAATGAGGATAAAAATTGATGAATACGTTGTTGTGGTGGGTTTATTAAAAAATATGAAAAAAAATGGTCAATTGAAGAGTGAGTGGAGTTTGCTGTTTTAATTAATATTTTTATTAGTTGGTTGGTGTTTAAATGTGATTTATAGTTTATTATTTGGTGTGACGTGAGGGGAAAGTGACTGTGTTGGAATATTGGGGAAATTTGTGTGGAAGTAATAATTAAAATTATAAATATTGATAAAAAAAACTTTGAAAAATGCATTAAAATTTCTAAAATTTTATTTACATTAACAAAAAATGGTCAAAAACATTGTATCACATTCTTTATTTTCATTTATTAATTATACACTGCAAAGTGGTGAACTCCGGTTGCTTTTCACTGCTTTTTCAAATATCACAAAAACTTTATTATATTACTGTGACATTCTTTTTATCACAATTTACGCTTAATACATCTCTTTAAACTTCAATATATTATTTACATGATTTCATTTCCAAATTATATAAACGCCAGTTTCTATTTCAGTTACGTAAACTTCAATTTCAGCAGAATGTCATTTATTTCTATTTTGTAATTCTGTGACATCACAGTGTAACTATACTCATAGTATTTAAAATATAATGCCATGCAGTGTAAATCTAAACAGCTAAAATTAGGATTTTAAAGTGTCTAAAATCGAAGTTTTTACGCCTGAAATTATTCCACTCACTGAAAGCGAAAATTGAATTCCACTAACTTTACATAAAGTAATGTAAATAATTTCAGTGCTTATCATTTAGTTACAGTATGCCATTGTAAATATCATTTATAATCACGTCTATTATCATCGACTCTTACTGCATTTTATACATTGTATTAAACGTGGCTAAGTATATGTACTCTGATGGCTGATTCGTCATTTTCCAATTCGCACGTGACGAAATTGAAAAATCAGCGCAAAGTCTCCGTCGCCCTGATTTGTGCGTCACCACATCACATGACGAAAAGTAACACCGGAAGTCATATATGATTGCAAATGGCTACCTGGGTCACTTAATTACATATAATTAACAAGCTGCCAAAGCTGGATGTTCAAATGCAATAATTTTCTCTCTTTTTTTTAATACCAACGACATCTTTTTCGCCGTTTTCCTTTTTTTCGGGCTTCGGAGCTCTGGAGGTGTGGCTTCGCATGCATACATGCAGCCGTCATTTTTGGTTGCCATAGAAACGTGAATTTTTTTGCTGCTTTTTCAAGGCAGATGTTGGTTGCAGAGTGTTGCCAAGACAACGCCGGGTTGGCGAGCTGCGCAGCCGCACGCAGCTGTCATGATGCGGGGGTTTGGTCATGGAACGCACCTGCCCAAGATGTTGGCCACTCGTGGGAATGGGAGGAAAGGAAAAGCTGGTGAAAAAATTGATAAAGTTGCAAATGAATAAATAATTTTTTTTTTATATATTTTTTTTATTTTTTATTTGTGGATAAAAAATATGAAAAGTTTAAAATTTGAGTTTAATTTTTTTTATTATTAATTTATTTATGGTGAAAGGTTTATAATGGGTGAGATATTGTTTTATATATTTTTTTAAATATATATCAAGGTTTAAATGTGAGTTTGATTGACATATTAGGTTTTTTTTTTTTTTTTTTTTTTTTTTTTAAAACCATGATATTTTAATTTCCTCCATCTTTCAAAACATTTCATTTCAAAATGTTTATTTATTTCAATCTATAAATGACTCACATCGTTGGAACTCGATTAAAAAAAATACAAATAATTTTTAAAATCGCTTAGAAATACAGTATTTAAAGTTTTCTTAAAATATTCAAACATAACAAAAACTCAAATTTTTAATTTAAAAAACATAAAATTTAACCCTAAATTCCATAGACTTAATATTAAAAAATATCTTACGGTATCTAAAAAAAAAAAAAACATAAAAAATTAAAATTTGAAAAACTTACTAATTTTTTTAAAAATATCCCAAACGCCCAAAACCCAATTTTCCAAAATATAATTAAATAAAAATTTAAATCCCACAGACTATCAGAAAATATCTCAATTAAAAAAAAAATCAAAAAACACCTGTATGAAATATCTAAAATTCAAAACCCCTTAAATATTCCAAAATACTCAGAAATCAAAATTTTTTTAAAATTTAAATTTAACCCTAAATCCCATAGATTTAACACAGTAAAACATTCCAATTGACAAGAGACCATTTGATTATTACTTGCATCGAAGATGATTTAAAGCAAACATGTGTTGGGGGCTTTGAGAGGATGATTTATGAAATGTCATTTTTACGACGACATCTGGCGAGGTGCTACCGAACGCATTGTACGCATCGACAAAAGGAACCACCGAGAGGCGTCACTGATGGATTAGCACCTGTACCTGCACTCGGTCGACAGAGGAGCCAACTTCCGGTGCGATGCACGCGGGTGTGACGGACAAACGATACAATGAGCTAACGGAGATGACGTGCGACGGTGCATCTCATGTAGAACGCGTTTTGCGCGCGATTAGAAAGCCAACTAGGGCAGAGGAACGCGGTGACGGCAACGCGCCGACGCCGACTGGAACCGCGTTTTGTCGGTCACATAAAAAAAAAATGGAGAAAATTATTTAAAAAAAATTTTGAATTCGGGTTGCCAATTTTTTTTTGTGTGTATTTTGAGATTTTTGGGATTTTAAAGTGAAGTTGAATCGCCAATTTGGATTTTTGGTGTTTTTTTTTTTTTTTTTTTTGTTAAGTTAGTTTTGGGGATTTTTAATTTCATTTAAAAATTGAGTTTGGGTCATCATTTTGTTTTTATTTGAGGAATTTTTTTAGTAATTTTTAATTTTGCATTTTCAAATAAATTTTGCAGTTTATGGAATTTTTCGACTTTTAACAACACTTGATTTGCCATTTGGTTATTTTTTACAAATTTCTTCAACATAAAACAATTTTATGATGCCATTTTGTATTTTTGAAAAAAATTTATTTTAATTTACAATTTGTAACAATTTTTTTTATAAAATATTTGGTATTTGGATTTTCTTTATAAAATATAAAAATTAGCCGCCATTTTGTTTTTGTTTTTTAACTTTTTTACATTTTTAATTTATTTATTTATTGGGTGTTTTGGTTAAAATTAATCAAATATCAATGATTTTTCCTCGTTTTTTTATTTTTTATTTTATTTCCCATTTTCCAAATGATGTACTTGAAACGTTGCACGTCAACCTTGGATTTTTCATCGGCCCTGCCTCCACTTCCTGTCGGCATAGAAATGGCGAGGCTGCCGCTCAGCCGTGACCGTCAGTGCCACAGAGAATCCCAGGGTCATATCCGCCCACCTTCACTCACAAATCGACGCCAGGTGGCAACTGCTCATGAGATGACACTCGTTCCATTCCTACAACGCCATCGAAACCTGAAATTAAATTCCAAAACAAAAAAAAAAAGTAAATAAAAAATGAATCAGTAAATTCGCAACCGATTACGTCATTGAGTTTACTATTGGTGTAATGAACAAAAAATAGTGAAAAATGAGGTTAGTTTTTGAGTGAGGTTTTCAAGTGGATATGTATTCGGATTCAGCTTTATGAGAGGGATTCAAAGATCGGGTTAATTTTGAATTTTGAAGTCTTTGGATTCACGAGAATTGAAAGTTTGAATTTTGTTGTCGGGATGAAAAACAGAACTATTTTTAAAGCGGTAAAAAATAAATGAAATTCTAGAGTTACTATATAAGGTATGTAGGTACATATTTAAATTTCACTTGAACTGGTGAATTCAAAGAGTCACGTTTGAATTTTACTGTAAAAATCAAAGAGTTGTTAGAAGCCAAACTCTTAATTTTCTCATCGAACGAAACCCCGAAAACCACCAAACTTTCAAACTCGAAAAATTCACCCAAATTTTTAAATGACCCTTCAAAGCTATCATATATTCAGATTCCTAAGTTCAAGAGGAATTCAAACATGGAGTCACTTTTGAATTTGGAGACTCAAGCCACCTGGTGGCACTCAAAGTGACAAAGTTGTCGTGTCCGACTGACTTTTCTAGTCCATTGATTGGCAAAATGCTCAAATTATAGGCATCAAATCAACTGGCACTTATTCCAGGCTAAAAGTTGTGAGTCTTACGGAATGAGCGCCCTCTGTCGACAGACTTGTGCTCCATTCCGCAAACCCTGTTATTATCTCGACTACAATGCTCCTGTTTAGAAGTAAAATGGCACGCAACAAGACATGCTTCAATTGGCACGACACAACACTTTCCTGCACCACTTTCCCTTCCCATGGATCAATTGGTCTCAGCTGATAGCTTATTGGCTCGTGGGAAGCGCGTGCGAAAGAAAATGGCCGATTTTTGCTTCACTCTAAGTTGTTTGAATCGATTTTTCCTGGGTTTTAAAGGTGGGGTTGTTTTGTGTGAGAGGTTGGTTGGATTGGGGTTGATGAGAGGAATTTAAAGATGGGGTCAGTTTCGGGTTTTGGGGTGGTGGGTGGGGAGATATTTGAGTTTGAAGTTTTGAAGTTTGTCAGTGAACAGAAAGTTTGGAATGACAATCAAATGTTTGACTGTGGCAATAAACTTATTTCTTTGGCTTCTACTTAATGAGAGTAGTTTAATGATGGAGTCACTTTTGGATTTTGGGGTAACTGATATATTTAAATTCATAATAACTATGTGATATTACTGAAATCAGATGTTTATGTGCCGATATATCTATATTTGATATTTGTAAAAACAATACAGTATATTGTCCATACAATACTTAGGATTAGGATTGAAATTATCCTAATGCTATATTCAAAATGGTGGACAAGAAGATTAAAACATGTCACTATAAAAATGTGAGAACAAGTGGAAATTCAAGCAATCAATAAACCCATCTTAAAAAACATCATTTAGAGCAGTTTAAGAAAATTGATTCTAAGAAAGATTTATTATTGCCACGTACACAAAATACTTTGACACGTGTTGAACTTTGAGGATTGTCAACAATTGCCAAGTGCACAAAACGCATCCTTTACGGTACTTCACCGTGATTTTCTATAGGAATTGGCTTAAACCCGTTATGTTGAGCAAGTTATCGCTGCTACAATCCACAGATTGGCATTTGTAAATTACGGTTATCAAAATTTTAGCCATAAAAATAAAAATTATTTTTTATTAATAATTATTTTTAATTATTTTGAAAATATCCGATATCGTTATCGTATGGTGATATGATATTTTACAAATATTGCCAACCCTAGGAAACCCAAGATGGCTGCCATTTTTCAACTTCTTTATAAAATTTAATTGTAAAAACCATACAAAATAAGAAATCACCACCTGGTATCAAAAATTGAAACTAAAACAGCAAAACCAGATCCAGTCGTCAGTCAGTCAGTGGGAAAAAGTAGTGATTTAATGAAACCACGCTGAATTAGTTATATTAATACCATGCTGCCTGCTCTTGAAGACTTATTGATTAGGCCTAGCCCTCTGGTGGCGAATCATCCAAGTGTATAAACATTAGAATTAAAAACAAGACACAGGTATTTAGGTTTTGACGAAGAAAAGCATTCATTTCGCACGATTTGTATTTTAAGAATGATTTATTACAGGTGTCGTTTGCAGCCATCTTGAAAAATTAATGTTTACGTGACAAAAAAGGCGGTAATAATAGCAATTTACTTTTATTATTTTACACACTTAATGATTGTTTTAAACGGCGCTTCTGCTTTACGCTGTTTAAAATTTGCCGGAAAAGTCAGGAATTTTGAGTTTTTGATTATTTTCTTGTTAGAGCCATCTATAGTTAAGATGTATAATTAATGTAAATTATTTAGTAAGTTTTATACACCATTTTGGATTTTTTTATTGAATTAAAATTACATATTTTTTATGTTTTTATTGTGATTTTAATATTACAAGATGTAAAATTTAATTTCAGAGAGAAATTAATGACTTAAAGGTAAATTTTAGTTCAATGAAAATTGTTTTATAAAAATGTGGTTCTGTTTGTATTCAAATTTTAATAAAGGATTACGGGAAAATTGTTTTTATGTTGACTACAACTCATGCATAAACATACTCATTAAAATTCCCCGATTCACTTTCACAGCAACCATACACGTGTGTATAACTGTACCCCTTACATTTTGCAGAAAGCATAAAAACCAGACTTAGGAGACAGAAAAGTTCGTTCGGTATAATGAGTTTTCGTTGTATCCGATTCCCAATTATCGAAATTGCTCGTTACGGTACATCGAGTTTACTTCGATAAAACAAAATTGTTTGCTATAGCGAGTTGTCTCGATTTGGTTTGGGCGCCATTAATAACAAAATGCTACTACAAAACAACTAATTAAACATCGAGTTAACGTTTATTACGTAATTTCGGAGTCAGATTTACATTAACACGGCGTATATATTATGTCTCGTGATGGCGATTTTCGACAAAATTTCATTATAACAAACTTCCGGTTACGAAAATCTCGAAAATTACGTACATTCGTAATAAACTAACGAGAATTTTATTTTAACGAAGTTATAGTTATAGAACTAAATTTTAAACGAAGGCAACAAAGGGGTGAAAATCGGGATTTTGAACGGCTTCGTTTTGTGTGGATTTTTGTTGTAAACGGATTCGTTATAACATAATCCCGGTATCGAGTATCATTATGAGTGTTGATAGATATCTATATCTATCCAACTAAATGGCCATATCGTGCAACGTTAATGCGGTGCCAATTTACGGCTTGAGCGCAACGTTTTGCTAAGTTTACGCGCACAAACGACGCGGATCTTTGATACGTTTCAAACGTCAAGAAATGATATACGAAATTATAGTGATATTCTCTGATTGCATGCGTATGAATAAACGAGAATAATACTCAGTTAAAAACAGGAAAGGAAGTGGTATACAATCACTTTTTTTTTTATTCCACACTTTTGTGTGCGGTTTTCAGAGGAAAAATACAGAACGGAAACCTTTTGACATCTTTTTTGCTATTTTTCTATTTGGAAATTTTATTTTTTTAGTGTAAAATATTTTTTTCTTGTTACATAATTGTGAAATTTTGTATTTGTGCTTAGAATGGATTTTTAAACATGTGTTGTTTGTTTCTTATCGTTGTTATTTTTATCAATGTTTTCTTTTAGATTTTGATCTGAATAACACAGATTAAATCACTGACATTATAAGCCTAAATCTGCACTATTAACATTAAGAGCTGTGTTTAATACTGATAAATAGAGTTAAACACATTTTTTGATATAAAATATACAAATTTTATCAAAATCACATACTACAGTCGAGTCCGCGAGTAACGACCTCGGTTATAACGACATTTTTTGAGCGGTCCCTTAAATGTCGTTAGTCGCGGACTCGACTGTAGTTAAATACACATTTACACATAAAAATTAATTTAAAAAAAATTATTTAAACCAAAAATTAATTTTTTGAAATTTGAAATTCTATTTAAAAAAATTCACAAAATTCACAAAATCATTGATATTATAAGTCTAAATTCACATTATTAACCCTAAAAACTGTTTTTATACGGTACTAACAAAATAGTCTTAAAAATATTTTTACAGTTAAAAATACCAAAAAGGTTTGATTGAAATTCCTTATAGTAACAATATGTCATTGTTATAACATTGTTGAACACTGTTACATTATTTTAATATTATTTATGGTAAATTGTTATGGCATTGTTTCAACAATGTTTCAACAATACGTTTAAAACAATACAACCAACAATGCATATGATTGATTATAACATTGTAAACTTAGATACAGTCAAATCAAAACACGTAGCGGCAGACTCTTAAGATGACGCAGTTTGACAATCGATTTTTATTATTATCATTAAATCAAAATATTAAATTAAATTTTCAAAAACTTAAAAAATTAAAGTCGGCGTTGCGCATTTCGCATTTCGCACTTCGCACTTGAATGAAATTGGAAGCTAAAAATGATCACTTAAAAAATTCTCAATTAATCTGCAATTAAACTGATGATTTATTACAACTCAACGAGGCATTTCGAGTCTCCATTTGTTGTTCATCAAACATTTGTTTTGATATTGAACAGAAAGGGGAAGTGGATTGTAATGTAAACAGGTGTTAGGACAATTGTAAATGAGAGTTTAATAGGTAGAATCAATGAGGAAATTTGCTATCTCTCTAAGCACAAGGCACTTAAATGCTGTTTTAATAAATAATCAAATAAAAGGGGAGCAATAAATTATTTTCTAAAATAGCAAAATGTCTACATGTAACTTGATGAATATTTGATATGTTATTTCACAGACTCATGAATAAATGATGTCTTAAGATGAGAGAAATTTGTTTTCGGGGAAGTTGAAATGAGTTTAGAAAAAATTGATATTTTTTTTTTCTTTTTTTTTTTCTTTGAAGAAGTAATAAAAAGCAGTTCACCTAGAAAAGAATAAAACCAAGAAAAGTAAGTCTTTGGATACCCCAAATTCAATGCAATGCTTGAATTGGTTTGACTTTTTCTTTTTCTTTACACTCCACATACCAGTGAGGGAAAAAACTCATCAATTTGTTGCAATGTGAAACAAGTGAACCAATTACTGGGGTATGTCATTATAGTGTACACTTGATTTGGCAGGGTTTTGGTGAAAGTAGTTCAAATGTTTGTTTAGAATGTGGGATTTTTTCAGTTGCAGTTTCAGCAACGGCTTTTATAAAAACCGATAGAGAAAAACTTATTTATTTGATTGTTTCATGGTTGTAACTCAGTGTGTAGTTTTAATTGTGTTTTTGTTGTAGTTTCGTATTTGTTTCTGTATTTGATTAATTGATTTTTAGGTTTGCTTATTAAATGTTATTATTTTTGAACTGTTTGCGTTCACTGTGATTTGAAATATTTGCCTCTGTTTGAATGTTTTAACATATAACTTGATTTCAAGTGTAAAACTTATAAAAATAGTATTATTAGCAGTGTTGAAAGCGCTATCGAAAAGAAGTAGTGCGCTATTGTTATCGCTAAAATCTGTTGAAAAAGTAGTGAATGACTTTTGCTAACACTATGTTTGTCAAAACTATTCACTGTCGCTATTATTTCAATACATGTTCAGTTTTATTTTTGTGATGGAAAATGTTTAACTTACAAAATACACACTTATGAGAATATAATTTTTTTTTTAAATATACGAGCATCGTTACATCTTGTGTGAACTCAAAATACAAAGTAGCAGAAAATCGAAGTGCCATAAGAGAAAACATTTAACAATTATATGACAAAATAATTTTTTATTTCTGTGTTTTACTTTTTTGTTCGCACATTTTTGAGCGAATTTGACTGCTGCGTTATTTAAAATAGTGATACTGATAGCGATTTATATAATAGCCATTTTGAAAAATCGGTAGCATCACCATAATACAAAATCTCTATCTTGCACTAGGTTTTCTGAGAAAAATAGTAATGGTATACTATTACTACATTTTTCTCAGCAACGCTATACTATAGTAGCGTTGCTATTAGTGATTGCTATCAATAGCGCACTACAGATAGTCATAACATATCAACACTGATTATTAGAGACCTTGTGCACTTTTACCCTTCGTTTACCAATGTGATAAATGTCACAAGCATCAGTTTTAAAAGCCAAAGTTCTTTGCTGTTATTTCTGCAATTTTTTTTCTAAGGCTTAAAATATGTTCCTTGATTTATGCGCATCCTACCTAATAACCAGAGATAAAAAAATCTAAACCATGTGACATTTGTTACAGGGTTAGAAGCAAATTGATGTAAAAAAAACGAATGGTTAAAAATACAGATATAAGCTTATGTACGGTACTTTAAAACATAGATTTGTGATAGATTTTTAAATAGAACTTTGCTTGTTACCATATTTGCAAAATTTAGAATGGGGATTTTACACATCAACCATAGTAAGAAAAAGTAAATGATAAATCTTCCACATTGTTTGTAGTTGCTAAGTTATTTGAGTTGTTGTACTGTTGCTATGTGAAACTGCTTCCGTAAACTGGAGAACATAATAAAGGATTCCAAGGATTCCAAGCCAGTTTATCCAAATGTTAAAGTGTCTGTTTCTAGTGTTTCTTTGTATCTATAATCCGAAGTTTTAATGTACGATTTATAAATAATTAGATACTTTGTGGGAAATTTTCATATAACTTTAGTGTAACGTATAATATTCTTTACTATAAAAGTTTCATTTTCAAATTATTTTTTGATCATTTTGAAGTCATTTTTATTTTTTTTAATGAACATTTGATCATAATTTTGGTCATAAAAGTCCATTTTGTGATCAACTTATGATCACTTTTTCAAATGATGAAAAAATCACAAATTTTGATCAAATACAAAATACCAATATATACTGATAAGTTGCATTTACTTCTATTTCAAAAGTTTAAAAGTTTTATTAGATTAGTTGTACAATTAGCAAATTTAAGTGGTTCATATTGTGGTCAATAGTTTTAATTGACAAAATAATCTTTTTGGCATTTTTTATTGTTTACAATTTTTAATCATTTTTTCAAGATTTTATTAATTTTTAAAAAGTTGATCATTAGCTGATCACAAAATGGACTTTTATAAGCAAAATTTGATCAAATGTTCATTAAAAGTGACTTCAAAATGATCAAAAAATGATTTTAAAATGATCAACTTTTTCAGTAACAGAAATTATAAATCGCATGTTATACCATCTTTTTGCCATGGCTTGGTATTCGAGTGCGGCTTGTAATTGAGGATGGTTCATAATTGAAGAAACAAATATCTGAATTTGTAGAATAGACAAAAATTTAATTATGAATGATTAAATAATTATGTTGTCTGTTTTGTATGTTAAAAAGAAGTTGATTTCATGTCACTGTTAAAGCCAATTATCTGCTTCTCTTTTTGTCAAGAATTTTTTTATTATAAAATTGTATGATTGAAAAGATTCTCACTGGAATTTTAAGTGAATTTATAAACATTGTTTATTCTCGTGTACAAGATATAAGTAAAATTATTATTTATGCAGAATTATATAGAATTTAGATTTGCAAATCTATTTTTATGTTAAACTTTACTCCACCCATTGATAATTTCATAATATCACAACTTCCTGTTTCAAAATGAAAAAATATTACAAGTAAACATAAAACCTATGCAATTATTATTTTCATAAAACTCCCACTTAAAAAGTCATCTTGTTATATTGTTGCAAATTCATATAAAATCACCCAAAAAAAAAAAAAAAATTTAAAAACATCACAGAAATCCATTAAAATTATTATTTTCACAGAAAATCAAAATTCCAAATTAAAAATATCTTCTTCATTAGACATGAAAGAACCCAAAAAAAAAACATCAAAGATTATTATTATACTGTTGAATGAAGGTGATGGAAATAAACAGTCTCGAGTGTTCTTGATAAAAAGCTCATTTATTTAATGAGGCACAAAAACACATTCCCACCCTCAGATCCAAATGCCCAATTACAAATATAGTTTTTCATAACACAACAACCAACTCCAAAAACTCATCCAAAACAAACAAGAAATCCTCGAAAACCCCAAAAACCAAAAATCCCAAAAAAATCATCTAAATTCTAAATTGAAAATGCTGTCTGTACATTTTTCATTAAACAATAATCCACAAAAAAAACTCCAAAACTTTTCACTAAAGCATAGCCAAAAAACCCCAAAACCCCCAAAAACTCACAAAAATCCAAAACATTATCATTTCCAGAAAAAAACTACTCTAAATCTGTAATTAAAAATACAATAAATTCATCATTAAACAACAACTTACCCAAAAAACACATAAACCAAAAAAACCCTAAAAACACCAACCAAATCAGACTCAAAACCCCCAAAAAAATTAAAAACCAAAAAAGTTACAAAAACCAAAAAAATATAACTTCCAGTACAAAATCACTCAAAACCCTTAATTAAATTTACTGTAAACCACAATAGTCGCATTCAATATAACTGAATTTGAAGTTTTTGTGTTTTTATGAAAACCGATTTTAATACACAAATGTAAAGAAAAAATGTTTTTTCAAAAACCACAAAAACTATTTTAAAAAAATAATCAAGATACAAGTATTGAATGCCACCATTCATAATTAAACAACAACTTACTCCAAAACACAAAAAAAGCAAATCCGAAATAAAAGATAAAAATCCTAGCGTTTTAAACTAAAAACCAAAATCCCAGACAAAGAATCCAATAAAACCTCACACCACAAAAAAAAAAAAAAAAAAAATCTCATTCCCATTGCCATTCGTAACCCCTGTGGCACCCCCTCCCCCTCCCCCTCCCCATCACTACCATCCCATCCTCCCCGTCCCCGGATCCGCTGCCACGTGACCCTGACTAGGGGTCAATGACGGATGTCATGATTTACACATCCCCGCACTTGGAAAACGAATTTTTCCGATAGCCCGGGCAATTATACTCCGTTCACGAGCAATTAATCGCGCTCGGGCTATCGGTGCTCGGTCATTGGCTGCTCCCGGGCCCCTCCCAGCCCGAGCCCATTCGCCAGCGCTCCCTTGCCCCTGTCATTAGGTGCGGCCGCCCGCGTTCCCAGACCCCGGTGTCTGTCAAAACCGAATGAAATATGCGCCCAACTCCATCATATTTTCTCCGCTTCCCCCTCTCGTTCTTTCTCGCTCTCTCTCGCCCCCGCGCTTTATTTATGGAGCGCCGAAGCCCCGAAGCCCCGAAGCTCGAAGCCCGAAGAGGCCGCTAGGTGGCAGGTGGCGCGACGCGACGGATGAGGATGTTGAGGGAGATTGACGTTGCCGTGGCAACAGCCTTGGCGATCGTGGGTGGGGTCTGGAGTCAGTCATGCTGACATTTTGTCACACGCAGTGGACATGGGTCTGGCTGGTGGTGGTTGTAGTGGCCACGCCCTGCTGGTGCCATCCGATGTCACTTCCGTGTTTTGTTGAGCAAATTACGAGTTATGGTGTTTTTTATTTTATTATAAAGTTGTGGGATATTAAAGGTGGGTTTTGGGTTTTTGAGGTTTTTTTTAAATATATAAATGGTGATTTTGATTTTTTTAGGGTTTTTTAAAAAGTGGTTTTGTGAAATCCTTTGTTTTTGTTGTTTTTGATTTTTTTTTTATTATTGGGTTTTTGAGTTTTTAGGTTTTTAACGGGTTTTGAATTTTTGGGTTTTATTAAGTTTTTTTTAATGATGGAAGTTTTTGTTTTTGATGGTTTTTGTTGGGTTTTGGTAATTTTTGGGGTTTTATTTTTATTTTTTTGAATAAATGGTGACGACTTAGGTTTTATAAAGGTTTTTTTTTGGTGGTGTTGGTGTTGGTTTTTGTTTGTGTTTGTGTTGGTGTTTGGTTATTTTTTTTTTTAGTTTTTCAGTTTTTTTAGAAAATAATTTTGGTTTTAGGTTTTTTTTTTGTATTTTTTTAATATTTGCTTATTTTTAGTTATACATTTTGTTTTGTTTTATAGTTGGTGTATTATTTACTTTAAAAATATAAAAATATAAAATTTTGGTTTGTATTGTGATTTTTATATCTTTATGTTCAAAAAATATTTTTTTCTCTTCTGAGCAGAATTTTTATTTTTATTTCTACATTACAGTCTTTTTCTCTGTAATTTCAGTAATTACGATGCTTTATCATTGATTTCAGTTGTTTTGTATATTATTGCCCACTGCTTTAAGTATATTTGTTAACTTAAAACTATATTTTACTGCTTTATGTTGACAGAAGCTTATTTTTAACCACCAATTTTCAAGAATAACTGCTTTTTTTGCAGCACTAAACATAAACATGACATTTTCCTGTTTTCACAAGTCAGTGTCATGCAATCAATTTAACTACAGTATTTACAGTATTCCTATTACTTATTTCTCATTAAAAAAATTCTAAAACAACTCTTTAAAAATACTTTTCACCAAAAACAGAACAAACACAATTCACACACATAACCCCACTTTAAGCCTAATTACAGTAAATTCCAAACATAAAATATCTTTAACAAAATCTACAAAACATCTTATACATCAAACACATAATACTAACTACCTATAAGTTTATAAAATTAGTTAAATCAACTAATTAATGTTATCACTATTAAACACTTTGAATATTGTAGTGTTCTTTGATGTTAACGGTATTTGGTGTGGATTCACAAAAAGTATTGTTATAGGATAACAATGCTGTTATTCTAACTGTGAATATTAAAGAATAACAACATTATTAAGATTTTAGCTTTAATATAGTTAGAGTTTACAACATTGTTATCTAACAATACCTTTGTGACTGAACAAGACGGGAGTGTCGTAATCTCGTTCAAAAACGCAAATTATATGGTAGCAGAGGATGGTTCTTCTTCATCGAAAACCATTCAGTAATGCATTATTATAACCAGCTGATGTCTTTAATTGGTTTTAAAGTCTAATATTGTAAGTTCTTTGCAACGGATACACATCCGCCGCGAAGACCCTTCCGCCGGGCAAAATTGCACTCGGTTTGAATGCGATGGTAAAACGGGGAAATTTCCTCGTGTGCCACGGCCGAACAAGAATCATTGGCACTCGCACTCGGATCGGGCCGCCAATTTCACGCTGTTGCCGCCGTTGAATGGCGCTCCGTTTGTCTTGAATGGCGCTTTATGAGCCAGCCATGCGATCAATGCTCATGCTCCTATGTCCGCTTCGCATCCCTTTCCTGTGATTTCGACTCAAATCTTCTATTTTTCCTACATTTTAGCCCCCTGTAATTACACTTTATGTTTATATTTTTTTCCTTATTGCGTCATTTGAGTGGTTAAGGATGGAGAAGTAGAAATGTCAGCAATTTTCAGAGAATTTATGGGATTGAGACCGAGTTGATCTTCTATAATGTTATGTGTGTGTGGGGGGAGGGGAAGGGGGTCTTTAAATGTAAATTTGAATTTTTAGTTTTAAATAAAATCCAGACAGGTTGTAATTGTAATAATCAAGCGTGGATGTAATTATTGTAATCAGATTTCTTCAATTCAAATTGCAATTAGGTGAGTAAAAAGTAGACATTATCAATTTAGGATTATGGAATGATAATAATTATTACTCTTTTAAATGTATTTTTCCAACAGTTTCTTCAATTACAATTGTTTGTATAAGAGAGTGAAATGGGTTTATTGTATACTTGAAGCTGAAGTTCACATCACTTATTAGTTAAAGACAACTTGCAAATTCTAAGTTTGCGAAAGCGAATGCAGTTGTCGCAAGAAGAACATTTTTCATGAAGTTAGATCGAGAAAATGACAATTTCAAAAAGAACAATATTTTACACATGTTCAAATAATAAACGAACCCACTTGCTAAAATGACTAAGTACGTATATATAGCGTTAAACTGAGAAGTTTGGAAAATTTATTTTACGGTAAACATTTTATTCGATAAATTTATTATAATATAATAATAGTAAAGATGAGATTCAGGGACAGTTGCAAGACGAACTATTGCGAAAGCATTTTCCAAGACTGTACTTATCGAATAACATAACATAGATTTGCGAAAACATTCGCCATAGCAACCACTATGGTTATACGCAACCTGTCACAAAACAAAAAATAACACAACAAATAAAAGTCACAAAAAAGACTTTGTAAACTATGTGAATTTAAAAATAAAATAAATTTTAGAAATGAAATTCATGAACCGTCGCAAGACGAACTACAGCGAAAGCCTTTACTAATAACGTAAACTTTAAAAAAAAAAATTCAAATTTTATTTACCACTATTATATCTCCTCTACACTCATTTATTTCATTTATCTTTCTCCCACAATCCACCACTCGTTCAATTTGCCTCTATTCATTGCACACCACTTTCTCTGGTCTCTAACGTGTCATAAAATGACCCCGAGCATACGTCATCAATCACTATTAGCTAATAATCAATTAGTCGCTCGACACCTCATGCGGGTATCGGTCGGTAGGGGACACCCCGCAGAGCGGCCGCTCGCGCCGCGTGCTGCGAGAGGAGGACCCACGCAGCGGGGGAGCGGCCCCTCGACTGCCTCTACTCGTTGCCCGTGTAATTACCGGTCCATGCAAGTCGACTCGACAAAATGAAGAGCGAATTAGATCAATGGTCCGAACTGTTTTTGCGCTTCAATGGACACCATTTCCACAAACCCGACGCCGACGGCGCTCGTGTCGTTTCGTTTCGCCTTTTAGTTATTGCTTTATATAAAGTTAAATAAAGTATTGATTTGATAGAGATAATTTTATTTTGAAGAAGTTGTGGTTTAATGAAGAATTTTGATGGTTTTCTTTAGGGTTAAGAATGTTTCGAAGCGCATCATGTTTTCGGTGTTGGATAAGTGAAGATTGGTGCATGTGTTTATTCTGTGGTTTGAAGATATTTTGAGGTAATTTAGTGTGTTTTGAATGGAGATTTAGTGATTTTTTAAATGTATTTTTCTGATTTTTAGGTGAAAATGTGATAAAATTCAACATTTTACATGATTTTTAACGGGAAGAAATTAAAGGTGAATCCGTGCTTAGATACACTCTAACTCTTAAAACATGTTTTAAATAGATATTTATTAACATTATTATAAACATGTTTGATTCTAGATATAAAAATTCAACAAATTTGAAAAATACCACATTTCATGCCAAGAAAAAAAACATTTAAAGGTATGTGAAATTCCCTTTATAAAAAAAAAAAACCATCAAAAACACAACCAAGAACTAAGCCTATAACTTAAGCCTATCGCAAACAAACAAAAAACCCCAACTCAACTCTTCCTCAAAGCTCAAACCATATTTTATCTTTCCTTTATAATTAATTTCATATTATGACAAACCATGACAAGACCTCCATACACACAACAACAGGCATGAAACTCTTCATTCAACTCGACAACAAAACAACATGACAATAAAAACCATCCATTTTATATTCATTAAAACACTCAACAACAACAAACAAAACAAAACAAAAAAAATCCACAATACCACCACCATTGGTCATCCCATTGTGACAGGATCACGGATCACGCAAAACGCAAAGCCAGAACCTCGCAGAGGCGGCAACACGACACCGCGGCGCCCCATCCATCTATCGAAGAGAACTTCGCACAAGCCGCGGTTCATGGAACCCTAAATACCGTGCAACGAGCACGCGTCTACGACCGACCCTTTGATCAGAGTCACCGGCCGGTGGCGTCCGATTTATGTTGCCCTCTAGCCTCTAGGTGCCCGTAGTCGGTTAATGGGCTTTTCTTTCTGTTTGTGTTTGTATTTGAGGCTGGCGACATGGCGCACCCTTGTGCTAGCTGTGTGGCCTCCAGGCGGAACACCGAGGACTGTAATTTGGCGTGCTATACATCAAAACAAGGTTGAAGCTCATAATCAACGATTGCGCGGGGCCCCGAGCAAGAGACTTGGTGTCACCGTCAAAATTGCCTCGATCCGATCCGATTTGATTTGATCTGAATATAGCGAGGTTACTATCGTGTGTAAATATACCGAATACGTAATGTTTGTAGATTGTAGTTGCGGCTCGGGTGCATTGTGGGATTGAAATGTCTAGGGGATGTCTGTTTAGTGCGTGTAATACTCATGTTGAGTGATTGTTCAATGTGGTTTTTTGTTGTGTATTTAGGTTGTTAGTTTCTATAAGTTATTGTTGTTATGGTTTATTGTTTTATTTTCTTTTTGTTCAGTAGAAGTCTTTGGATTATTATATTTTTGTGGGTACCGTATAAAGCCTGGTTTAAATTGCGACGCAACACGCGTAGCAAAATGTTTGCGCGTCTCAATTTTCCAAACATTGTCGCAAACCTCACGCACCAATATAAGTCTTATATAAGTTGGGGATGCAGAAAGCAAAAATGTGTGGTTAAATCTACTATTGAGAGTGAATATTTAACATTTGTTTCAGTTTTGGCTTGGGTTCTTCGTTTTTAACACTATATAATTCCAATAAGGGAATCAATTTGCACCTAATATCCTTATAACGCTCATTTATTAAAGTGTGCATTTACACCAAAAAAATATTACTCAATCATCTTTGTGTGTGAAAATTTCAGTTTTGGCTATGCTTTGTTTATCATGGATCACATTGAAATTTTATCAACGTTTTAATGCCGTTATAAGCAAAAGCTTAAAAGATTTTTTTTTTTTATGAAAATAAAAAAAATGAATAAAAAAGACAGTTGTTTTATATTTATGAAACATGTTGAAAGTAGACTTATTATTTTTTATGCGAGTTGAAAAATCAATTTTGTTTATAACTTTTTAAAAAGTAATTGAATTTTAAATTTCTCAAGTTTGTATCCGTGTGTAATATAATGTATAATTTCTCTTATATATGTAAAATAGAGCTTTATATATAATAACCATCATCCATAGTAAAACAGGTAATATAAATGTTTTAAGCATACATACACTTTATTTATTTAATGGGATTGTAATAACTAGATGTGTTTTTATTACACTTCCTTTAAGGTTTATCTTGGTAAAGTACGATATAAGCGATAGCTTCATCCTTATGATTTCACTTAGAAAACAATGGTTTTTGATGAGTTAATAACATTTTTTAATAGTCATTTGAGTAATTCTCATTGAATAACAATTCAACTAATGCTTTTACACATTATTATATATGATTTTTTTAATATTATAACATAAATTTGATGCGTGTTAAAAAAATCAATTGGATTTTAAACACCGCATGTTTATTTTTATTTTTAGAATAAGTTTAAATTTTGATAAAAAAAAATTTACTGCTAGCATTGTTGTATAGGATTTATCATTCTTTCTCACCTCTAAGCTTAAGTATAAGCGTTAATCAAAACCCATCTATCTATTACATAGCGGTAACGGTGCATAATATAATTCTTCCCATAAGAAAAGCACAATAGACGTGTACGTGCTTTGTGAAAATCATTTAATGCACTTTTCTGATCTTTCGATTAGTCATGCGACATTATCGTGCTTTAAGGAGATCATCACTTATGCATCGTTCTCGCTTTAGCCATCGATCGACATCGGTTCTCAGCGATCCAGATTAGGACTAGAGTGCATCCAAGTGTGAAAATTGTGTCTAATTGTCAATAAAAAGGAATTTATTGGGTTAAACTGAAACATTTTTTGATGTATTCATTTCCTTATCAAGAACAAATCCTTGCGCTATAAATTTCAGATGCAACTGTCAAGATTCAACATCATAAATCAACTTCAAATCCAGTGAAATATATAAATAAAACAAGAATCTATATTAACAACATTTTTACTTTTTTTCCTCATTTCTCTAAGGTGTTGAGAGTAGAGGAATTTGGTAATAAAAAAATTGATTAGTTTTCCCTTCTTTTTTTAATTTTTTTTTTATACAAGGCTCTTTCAAGAAGGTAAAAGTTCAGAAGGGGAGAAGAAAAAAGTTTTTGTTAGAAAAAAAAAAGATAGAGGAAAAAAAAAAGCAGCTTGTGTCCCAGAATTTTCCCCCTGGACTAATAACAGTCCTAGGCCTTCGTTCAAATTACTAGTGAGGAATCCTTCATACTGTCTGTAATCAAGTCGTCGGAAGGAGGGAACGATTCAAGTTCAAAAATGAAGGGAAATTCATTTGGCGGCAGAGCGAGGTTCTCGGCTTCGAAATGTGATTGTGAAACGAGGATTAAATTCCTTCGATGATCACACGATAAAGCCGATAATATTCTAGTTTGCTTTTGCCGGATGTTGTAGTTGTATCGTGGCTGGAGATGGGAACTTGAGATACTTGGGAGTTGTTTGGCATGACGCAAGCTTCAATTCAACTATTGTATATTTTTAGTTGAGTTATGTTGAACTAAATTTAAGAATTAGTTATTCGGTGATACAATAAACCTACCAGATTGTCATTCACCATCATCACACACACACACGTCAGATTGCCGTATTCATGCATATATAATGCGAGAAATTTTGTACAAAAATCTGTAAAAAGTTTGGGGGATCGCCTTATACGTGCAAATAACAATACGGATTTTTACTGTTTTTTTCTGCTGAAAGGGAGTGCATTATACATGGCATTGTATTATACACGCATGAATACGGTAACTAGTTTTTTTTTTCTGAAAATTGAGGATGGAATGGTGTTTAAAGTCGTCGGCATTTATACTAATGGTCATGCGTAACCTGTCACAAAACTAGACATTACAAACACAAAATTGAAAAGAGCAATTTAAAAAGGCCTAAAGTAGTGCACTTAGGTTGTATTGACAAAAAGGGGAGGAAAAAGACTCAATCATCCATTAATAATAAATCATCGGTGTGAGAAAACATGGGTGACAAACATGGCCGGCAACATAGACGAGGCAACACTATAGGATATACAGTATTCCACTGTTGAGTAAATACAGTAAATAAATATAAACATGGAGGAAATGATTCATAATATACTATCAGTGAAGATGGAGTCAACGATAGCGAAGATCTACGCTTCGAGCTTAAATCGACTCTCGTCACGATATTTTATAGTAAACATTTTCCCTTCCTGTTAAACACCATTTCACTAACATTTACTTAACTTGAGCTTAGAATGAGACTATATAGAACACTCAATACTATACTGTATATCAACTAGGATTGATAGCACAATAGACTTTTCGAAGAATAAGCCGCTCTCATAAATGTTAAAGTAAAGTGTAATTTATTATCATCCTGAGGTGTAAATATTAATATATGAGAAGATGGATATGGAGTGTGTAATTAAGACCAGTTTTCACTTGGAAGAAAGCATAAAGCACAAAATGCAAATTTTATCTGTAGAAGGATGGATTGTATGGAGTATAATGTTGCCGGTATAACTACTATGGCTATGTGCATGATGTTATTTAATAATTGTACATTTGTAAATATATGGTTGCTATGACAACTAGCAAAAATACAGTAAACATTCTGTAATTTGTACATTCTGTGCATTAAGCTGTCAAAAAATACTATATTTTAGCATTGACTTCACAAATCTAATGTTTAGTCTCATATCTGACTTGAAGCCAATTTTATATGTTTGAATTTACAGTGCAAAACTCGTTATAAAACATGAAATATAATAACTAGAGGTTGTTAATAGGGAGTAATGATTTGATGCCGCTGTTTCTAAACTTAAAAGTCACACCGGTGACCGGTAATCCTGGCGTATATATACTGTCTTCCGAACGGCAAACGGCTAATCCTCGATTCATCGTTCACTCTAAATACTTGACACAGCAAAAATTAAAAATGGAGGATTGTAAAAATCACGAACACGTAAAATATTTCATATTTCCATTTATAGTTTTTCTCAAGGGCGGGTGGCAAATATGCGTGGGTTTCCGCCAAAGTCATTACAACACTCAAAATACACTTTTTGACTATCCACAGTATATAAAGCAAGTCTTGAGACTGTTTTAGCATTATTTTAACAATTACAATGCTAAAATCAACATTCAACACCTTTAAATAAGGGATTAAAGTATGGAAAAATTTGGAGATAAATCAGCCATCGATGCGCTATTTTAGAAAAGACTGTACATAAAACTAGTCTTAAGAGTATTTTAGCATTTTTTAAGCAATAACAATACTAAAATCAACCCTAAAATACTTTATAAAAAAATAATTAAAAATATGATAAAATTAGATGGAAAGTAAATTATGCAAATAAGCTGCCGGTGCGCTATTTGAAAAAATGCGATCTATCATTTGGCATATGTTACCATAAAAATTCAAAAGCAATGTATAAAACAGACTAAACTCATCACTTTGGCCCAGAAAAATCGATGAAACCAAGACTTAGGCCTACCTGACATAACAAGCGATGCACGGGAAGCTTCACCCAGCTGCCACGTGATCCGTGACCCCGAGCGGCGACGGGGTCGTTCGGGTCGGCAAGCGTCCCGTCCGCGGGGACCGCGTGCGGCCGACTGGCCAGAGCGAACGGTTGTCGTGGACAAAGTTACGGCGAGCGACTGTGTACGTCATAATCAATGCGTCGCCATCCATTGCAAGCATATAATTTAAGTCCCACATGTGAGGTTGCAAATTGAGACCATTATGTTGCTAATCCGTAATTGTGCTCTGGCGAAATTATATAGAAGAAAATACTTGTCTTAATGAAATGTTTCACATCGTCCATATGATTTTTTCAATTGTCTTAGAGGCATTTGCACCGAGGATGGTTTTTGGTGGAATAAGACGTCGAAAGGGGGGTTTTGTTTGATGCTGCATTTTTTGAGGTATGAGGATCTCTGGAGGATGTGTACATGACGTGATAATATCCGCAATTGGAAACAAAAATTAATCGGTTCAACTACTACGGCTTTGGGGGGGAGAGTGAAAGTCGACGGTTTGGTCAAATGCATATAGAGAATTATTTTTACTTTGTTTTACTAGGTGGGTTTCAGGGTTTGTTTATTATATTTGCACATTTGTAAAATCTTGTGTAAATTGACCATTTTCTTCGATCGAGCTAAATTTGAAATTGGTCGACAAAATTGTCTTAATGTTGGTTTAAACCAGTTTTAACTTGATTTATTCAAGTGTAAAATGTAAATGAACTCATCTACGGTACTGTTTTTTTTTTAATGGTTGATGTGGGTGGAGATTTTAGTGTTGGGTTCGATGTTTCAGCCACTAGGTGTGTACTTAGCATGAATGGTTGTTATGTAAAAAATATATGAACTTTTAATTTGTTTTAAAAACATTAGTGGCATTCAATATCTTACGTGTTAGTTTTTTAAGTTTTTTTGGTTTTTAAAAAAAGTTTTTGATGCACATATATAATTTGTACGTTCTTTAGAGATTGCACTGGTTGTAAACAGTGAATGGTTTTTAATTAGTGTATCTGCACATTAATTGAAAATGTACAAAATTCATTTTTTTTAGTACCCTATGCACACATGCATAAATCAGATGTAGATTTACAAAAGTAATGTTGTTATTCTAAATCAACCAATATTAAAAAATAGAAAATAGAAAATAACATTGTTAAGATTTTAACATTAAAATAGTTTGAGTTTACAACATTGTTATCTAACAAAGCTGTTATAAATCTACATCCTGATCGTAAGATTACAACAATACTAAAATCAATATAAAATACTTTTCAACAAGAGCACAAAGTTTCAGGCTGCGTGGAGAAAAGATTTGGCAAATAAGCTGCGGATTCACTACACTCTTAGAAAAAAAGGTGTGAAGTTGCACCCTTTCAAGGGTTTTTCAGATGCAACTAAAACAGCATCTTTTAAGG